>VZTF01003050.1:234339-259952 GCA_013397755.1 Cnemophilus loriae | reverse complement strand
GGGGGATGGCAAATATTTAAATTGATAAACCTTACAAGTATTAGGCTTTTGAGAAGCCTGGAAGAGAATGTAAGTCAGACATATGGCTATGTCAGTTTCACTCTACAGAAAAGTAAACAAGCCACAAAACAAGGAAATTAATATGCATTTCTTCCCTTATTTATTTTAAATGACTTTTTAATAAGAATTAGAATCTCTCAGAAACTCTCTACTGAATCTTTATATGTTAATGTCCCAATTGTTGTAATGATAAGCTTAAAATATACCTATAAAGTTTAGAGGAAAAAAAATACCAATGTAAAAAAATTAACTTCTTTCTTCTCAAATTTCTTAGTGCATATTAAACAACTGCGAAAAATCAGAGTATGTAGAATTAAATGTAAATAAACAAATTGTCTAGAGAGCTTATGCAGCCTTTATCCTGGGAGATTTTCAAGCCCATACTAGATATAGACCTAAGCAGCTGACTCTTATGTCCAGGATGCTGGAATAGAAACATCCTGAAGTCCATTCTAATTTGAATTATCTTGCTTTCTTGGTATCTTAAGCAGGCAGTAGCATTTAGGCTGTGTAAATTTAACAGAAATTTCTTCTCAAATTTTCATTCTATCAAAATGTACAGATTCTAGTGTTTTTTTAAATCCTCAAGGAAAAAAGCCCCCAGTACTACTACCACAAGAAAAAAACCTCCATAGCAGAAATCTCAATTAAAAAAAACCCAAAACCTCTCACACACATATCCACATAATCAATACCTGTTATTATTTTCCTTATTGCAACAGCACCTCAGTTACATAGTGTGTTAGACCAATCACTTCACAGATGGGGCTTTCAAACACTGAAGTGAAATATAAAAAATATTAATAATATCTGGTAAGTCAATCACGTAAACAAAAATGAAAAGGTAAATCTGTTCGCTATATTTATCTAAAGGAAAAGACTTCTTTAATAATGTTGTTCCTTAAAAATGTCTCTTACTTTCTTTTCTCCTTAGAGGAAGAGAAACAGAGATAACTGTTTTACAGCACATTATTAATTAATATCATTTCCCTTTGATCCTCTCTAATTAATCAAATATTTATAGAAATAAATTCCCTGTCCTTCATATTCAAATATATTTTTACATCTATTTCATTATGATATCTGTTACTGTTTTTGTGAAAACTGAAAAGGCTTGTTTTCTCTTCTCTGCTGGGTGGAATGCTACAAAACAGTGCTGAAAATTCACAGCTCCCAAAGCATAACAGCATGAATACAATTTGCTTGCAAGATTGTCGAGGAATCTTACTTAGATTCTTTTCTCTTTTAGGTATATGGCTACCACATGGCATCTTACTGGCTAATACAAGACTAAAGCAATGGAAAAAGAGGGGAGATGTCAATATATTATTCCACAGTATGATAAATCCTACTGGGAAATACTGAATAGTTGTAGTTACTACCAGACCACAGGAGTACTACGAGATTTCTTGCTTTATTTTATGAAGCATTGAACGGTTCAAAATAACTATTGTTTCAAGATGTCATCTATAAATCAACACAGGCCAATGGCAGCAAAGTGATGGATATCCACCCATCTAAGGCATTTGATCATAAGACACAAGCTAAAACAGTGACAAGGCGGAGATAAATGTTTGTGTCCAGATTAACATCCCAAGGTCAGAGTGCCTAGGCATATCAATGAGGAGTTTCAACTAACACCCTAAGAATATTAATCTAGAAATGTGTAACAGCAAACTGAAGAAGATATTGAATTCTAATGACGTTGCCTCTTTTGATTGTCTAAGAAAATATTTATAGCAAACTAATCACATAGAGATTGGAATTTGTTCTATCACAGGACTTGTTTCCTGAACATATCAGCCTTGTCCTGGGTTTTTAAGACTATTTTTTTTCATCCGTTCATTTAACAAGTATGTTAATAAAGCATCAAAGGAGAAATTGTCCTGTAAAGTTTATTTCTTGAATGAAAAAATTGAACAATATAATATCATGACAGTCACGTACTACTAATTCTAAGATGACCGTGTGTTTCTACAAAGTCTTGTTAAGGTTTGACAGGATTATTTAACATTTTCATTTGTAGAAGTTAATAACAGAAGATAGTGGGAGAGACATTTCAAGAACATAGCAACTGATGTCAAAGAACATACCAGCTTCCTAAAGCAGACAGGGCATATCAAATCTATTTTAAATATATGGTACTTTGTTCAGTTATAGAAGATATTGAATATAATTTTCACCATTAAAAACACCTGAAAAGTAGGGTTTACTTCTGATGTTAGATTTTCAATGTGAATGACTGTAGTAGATGTTTTAACAAAATGCTCTTCAGTTCATGCTTTTCCATCTGAGTTCGGATTCAAGTCCATACAGAGGGCATTTTTGTTCTGGTGTGAGTTCTTTCTTTCTCTCCCTCTTTCTTTCCCTCTCTCTCTCTCTTCTCCTTTTTTTTCTTTCTCTCTATTTTTTTTTCCAGTGCAGTGTTCTTCCAATTTGCTTTTCTACATTCTGTGGACTACAGTAGCGTAAAAAAAACCTGAAATCACAAATAATTCATCCAGTCTAAAATAACTCTTAGGAAAAACGATTTTGTGAAGTGCACTGTACTAGATCATTTAAACTGTATATAGTCATAACTGAAATTTACTGGATTAACAAGCTTTGGGCCCCGATGTTTCTGTAAATACAAGCTGCAAATAAAGTTTTAAACTTGGACAAAAAAAAAAAAGAATGCCAAAGCCCTTCACTTTAAGTAATAGATCACAGAGTCATTTGGAAATGTAAGTACTCATATGTGTACATATATATATATATTTATATACATAAAGGCATACATCCTCCCTTTCCAAGTGAATTGTCCATTAAACTATTATGCATTAAACAATTCCAAACTACTAATCACTTCTCTGGTTTTACAAAATTTAGATGAAGACAAACAAGTGATTTATTTACTGATGTCAGCACATCATTCCTATTCCTTTTATACTCAGCAATAGTTTTATTACAAGTTTTCAGAGTCTTGCACGAGCTAAGATATATCTGTGATGCATGTATATAACACACAACCCACCCCCCCCCTACATAATATATTAAGCTCTCACAGTTTTGCAGATGAATGAATAAGCTAAAGTGAAAGACAGGTGTATTTTGAAATAGACAAAGGAGACAAATTTGTAATCTATTGAAATGATTTCTAATAAAGTAGGCAGATATTCTCACTTACAACCACTATTTTGGTGGGATATTGCAAGAGAAAGAAAGGGTTGCTACAGGAGAAACCAGTGCAGTATTAAGAGACAACTCTCAAACCTTACTTAAATTTACTGAGATACATATTTCTGTTTAAGAAAAAAATAAAAGCCTCAAATAACAAATTTATTCAGATAATTGAAGCATATTAATATTTAAAATTTAGGAAAGAAACTGAACAGCTCCTATAGCTTGTGACCCTACAACAGAGGGGAAGGACATATGGTAAAGCAAAATTGGTCTAAAAGCATTTGAACCTTTGTTATTCTTTAAGAATTTTTTTCTTCTTCATTTTTGCTGTGCAAAAGGTAAAAAGAAAGATATTTTCAGTTGCAGGTTGATTATTTAATTTGGCTCCCCACCCTTACAGAACCAAAGCTGTTGCTGCGAAAATCTCTGGAACGCTCTGCAAGTCAATTTTGATGCATTAAATAAGTGCAAGAAGAATCAGAAAATAATTATTAATCATTATCTGTGAAAAATCCAGTGAAGAATGTTAACATGATTGCAATCTTCATGTCTTCCATTTCATTGTTATTCTGAAAGTATTTCTGAACATTTGGGAACTGCAAAAGAACACGCTGTTCAAAGTTATAGGGAGGAGAAATTGGGTAGGAAACTTGTTTCTAAAAAAGGATTGGCATGACTTTGTCTGCAGGGAGATCAATGAAATAATGCACTGTATTTAAATGCTTCATCCAAGAAAAAGAGAATAATATTAATTATAGCCTTTAGCTCTTTTCATGGCAGTCCTTTGGTAATTATAGTTCAAGAGAAAGAACAGAAGTAATTTAAAGATGTGTTTCTTTGTAAGATACCCAATTTTATTTTTTCTTAGGAAAGAGTGCATTTCAAAGGAGAACTTTGTTTTAAGTTAGATATGCACTGTTTGCACAGAAGTAATGAAATGAACTGTAGTGATATTCTTGTAGTATGTGTTATCCTTGCAGCTACATCCATGGCAGCAAGCCTGCTTGTTGATAGTATGCTAAATGGCATCAGCTTTGATGATACCTGCTGAAGACCTTATAATTATTGTTGGTGAATTTTAATGCCGAATTTTATGAGGGTTGAGGTTTAGGGTTTTTTCATTTTGTTTTTTTGGTTTTTTTTCTTTTTTTTCTTTTCATATATGGTGTGCTCACTTAAAATATCAAATTAAATAATTATTTAGAAACTTAAGACTCTTTTAGGACAAAGACAATGAAGTCTTAAAGACCAAACTCAAGACAGGACGTGATTTAATTTAGAAAATGTATCTGAGTTAGTGCAAGTTTGAAATTTTATGTAGTGTGCCTCATAAACATATAGCTGCACTTCTTTAAAAAGATAAATGAGATCAGACTGCTAAACCCAATTGGGCATCTTGCTTATACAAAAAAAAGCCTCTCTGAATTTCATTTAGGACCTGAGATATCTTGCTCACCAAGTTCACTGAAGTTAATTATTAAATAAGAACCTTGTCATGAAGAATAAAACAGCTGGATGCTCCGGTAATCTTCAGTTTTTGGAGACCTGTTTAAAACTATGAACAGTTTTCTATCAGAAATGTGAGCAGCTTTACATGGGGTAGAATGAAGCTAGATTTTGTGGCTTAACCCTTGCAGACAGCTCAGCCTCACACAGCCGCTTGCTCACTTCCCTTCCAGCAGAACGCGGGAGAGACCCATGGACTGAGATAAAGAGGGGTGCATTGGTAAAACAAAGCGTTCATGCAGGTGAAGCAAAACAAGGATTTTATTCACTGCTTCCCTTTGGCAGGAAGGTATTCAGCCATTTCTGGGAAAAAACAGGGATTCATCAGTTGTAATGGTTACATGAGGAGACGAAGGCCGTAACTCTGAATGCGTCTCCACTCTTTTCTCCTCCTTCTGTAGTTTTATGGCCGAGCATGGTGTACGTATGGCTCCGCTGGGGTCAGATTCCCTGGCTGCGTCCCCACTCAGCCTCTGGTACTCTCCAGCCTACTCAGTGGAGGGGCAGTGTAAGAAGCAGAAAGTGCCTAGATACTGTGTAACGCCTGCTCAACAATAGCTAAAACATCCCTGTGTTATCCGCACTGCTGCGGACAAAAATCCCTAACGCAGCACCTTTCAGGCTGCTGTGAAGAAAATTAGTTCCCAGACAAAACTGGTATACTACACAAAGTAGCCTATTACAGTAAGCAAATGAGACAGAAAGCAGTGGTGGATGGTCTCCTGACATAGGCATTTGTTATAGTAGTTAGAAGTGAAATTGTTCTTACGAAGAATGCAAATGCATCACAGCACCACGTGAAGCTCTCCAGACATAATTAATTGTCCAGCCCAAGATAGAAATCTGGGCTTTCACAACCAACTCTGTGAAATACATGCTTTCAAAGGACTATATTAGCTGGTGTCTCTAAAGACTATTAACCTTTTTTGCTGTTGTTCCACTCATTTTCACACCTGGGACCTCACATTTGCTTTTCAACAGACATCTGCTTTCAAATAAAAAAAAAAAAGGGGTGAATATCCTTCCACCCCATTCTCTCACAGCTGGTTCTTGCATTGCTTTTGTCATCACTTTTTTCAGGCCAGGGCTTCAAGATATCATCTGCTAGAGATGAACTCTAACCACTAGATTATCAGAACTGTGTGGAATATTTGATTAAGGTATGAGCTCTGTATGTGTGAGGATTTATGTTGAATTTGCCAGGAGGATTAGATGGTTTGCAAATGTGCATCTTTTTTCGCTTTTGACAACATACATACTTGAATCTCACATTTATCCTGTGAGATTATCACATGGATTTTTTTCACCTGGACTAAAGCTCTTGCATTTAGTTTTATGTTTGTTAGTTTTTGCTTTTTTTCAAGTAAAATAATTCAGAAATCTGTTTAGTGAGAGAATTTTTTTCTTTTTTTTCTTTTTTTTAATCTTTCGACCTCTTCTTATGGCTTCCAGGAAGAGAAGGAAATTAATAAATATTACCAAAAAAAATTGATAACCAAACTTTCATCTTTTTGTTTATTTTCACTCAGTGAAAAGGCTATTTCTATCATGTTTTATTGTCATCTAAAAGTTATTTCTATGTGAGATTAAACTATTGTTTAGATAACTTCTGTAAATTTTAGAAGCTCAAAAATAAATACCCTTTTTCAATTCATTAATTGCTTTGATTATGTGTAAGGACTTAAAGAGCACAGTTGCCTGTCTCAAACATTCCTTTAGGCCATAGAAGGAACTTGCCACGAGATAAGCACAGAAGGGAGCCACAGGATGCTTCTAACTCCAGGCCTGGCAGAAGTGAGATCTGAGTAGCACATCCTGGCTAATGCATCCAGACAAAAATTCCCACTGTGGAAATCTGTGTAAAGAAGCAACTGCAAATACAAATATCACTGGTCAAACAAAGATCACCCCAAGTTATGAGACAGATGGCATTTGCAACCACCAATGACCAAGGAAGCTCCCCGGAATACGCCTCTCTGGATACCTGGAACTTGGACTGGAAGATAAGCCACAACAGCTGGGAACTTGAGATAAGATAATGGTGGTACTCTTGTCTGGGTGTTATCTCAGACCTAGGGGAAGGTAACAAATCTGAGGGAGTAGAATGGATCACTGATAATGGACACAAAGAATGCAGAATTTATGGGCCACAAGGAAATCCAACTCAGCAACTGTGCTGAAATCAACTCCAGCTGGGTGGAAGGCAATTCCGGCAGGGGCAGATTCTGACCACGGACTCATGGGCCACTGAACCAAGCAACCCATCGACTCAGAAGAAAAGACTGAGCATGGGACTAATTAGCATTAGAAGTAAGGGACTCATTTAACCAATAGACTAAGAGAACTGTGTACTCAATAAGCATCAATGATCTGGGAAAATCTGTAAATAGCTAAAAGTTTTGAATGGCCAGCCTCTCCCTCTCTGTCTCTCCCTTTTTCACCCTCCCTCCCTCTTTCTCTCTCCCCCTCCCACCTCTTTTCTTTCTATGTCTCTACCTCACACTTTATTGTTTAATAAAATCCATAGTATTGATTTTGGCATATGGTCTTGTTTGCCCCTTAATTCGTACAGAAGCATCTCTCAATAATCGAATCCTAACACTATGTCACACTTCTGAATGTATATTTCCACTTACATATCAAACGTAAAAAAAGTCATTTTCAGTGGTGGATAAAAAAAAGGGTTTTTTCTAACAGTTCCTGAGG
The DNA here is from genome assembly GCA_013397755.1 of Cnemophilus loriae. Classification (NCBI taxonomy): domain Eukaryota; kingdom Metazoa; phylum Chordata; class Aves; order Passeriformes; family Corvidae; genus Cnemophilus; species Cnemophilus loriae. The sequence continues at coordinate 252,518 of VZTF01003050.1, read as the reverse complement.
ATTCTAAATATTTTCTTTAGTGACCCTGAGCCAGAGTGAAAAAGGAAAATGAAAATGTTCAAAATCTGATGATATTGTCAATATAAAAATCAGACTGAATAAATTTAGTAGGTTTTTAAAATTTTTGTTTGTTTTTATTTTTTTATTTTGATGTCGACATCTTTTCATATTTTTACCTTTAAAACTCTTTGTGAACTGAATCACACGGCTGTTAGTCTAAGAAAAATGCACATTTCTTTTACTACAATTATAAAACTCAGTTTTCATATTTTTATGGAATTTGGATGTGCAAAAAAGAAGTAGGACTCAGAATTGACCCAAAATAACATTTTCTTAGTAGTTCCCATATTGCTGTAACATTTTGTTTCATGCAGATGTATTTTTTCAGACAAATGCATCTCAAAAGTTCTTAGAGCACTTAAGGCATTCAAAAAACATTATTTAGTAATGAAATCATATCTTAAGAATATTTTTTTTGAGACAAAAGAGGGTTTTTTTTCCAGCTTTTACAGCATCACAGGGTATGATACGAAAGTATATCCCTAAGTGAACAATTGTGTTTCACCTTAATCTGTGAGATGTTCAGGGGCTTCCTTACAGACTTTTCCCTTTCCCCCTGGAATTGTAGTCAATCTGTTTTTTCACTAGGTCTGTTTATATTGTTAATGGTTCAAGGAGCATTTTGAGTAGGTAAGTAGTTAGTGATGAGACAAAAATAAAAGCCTCAGAGTTTCTCTGTTCAGATAGGCATTGAGGGAACTCTATTCTATGATGCTATTTTTATACTCACAACCAGTCTTCGAAGCCAGTGAGCCTGAAACAGGGCTTCCCACCCAAGATATTCGTGAAGGTATTGCTACAGCACTTGAAGTATCTGTTGCAAACCATGGACTATTGTAAATAGAGATTGTAGTAGGAATAGTGTGAGATATCTGCAGTTTTTTATCCACCTCCATTAAGATGGCATTGGTTTGTTTGCAAGCTCTTTATAATGGAAAATATCTCTCACTGCTTTCTTCCTTGCTCTTAGAGAAGCTCTCTAACAGAAGCTTCAGAAAAGGCTGGTAGGGAAAAAGAAAAGGAGGGTAGGAAAAAGTTAGAACTGTACCTTCTACTACTGTTCCTTTTTAATTTTATTTTTAATAAGGTGAGACGCATCTTCTCTGAATCTGTTCGTAGTTTTTCCTTAATCTGTGGTTATTATTATTAAGTTTGAGTAATAATTTCTTATTTTGTTTCTGTTTGCTATAAATATTCAGGCACATAAAACTATCCCTAAAATTTTCCTGATTTCCTTCAAGGTAGAGATGTACTCTATGGAAATCCTTTTACTTCAACACTTATATAGGAGCTAGTCATCCTGTTTCTCCTTTTAGACGATAGTCATAAACCGGCACATCTAGACCCTGACTCATTCTGAGTAGATGCCTCTATCTGGTAAGACTAATCTTGATGTAGTAACCATATTTCTCTCCATTATTTATAAAAATAGTAATATAAAAATGGAGAACAGGTCAAATGCAGAAATCTGTGGTCAAAGGAATTCTGATTTTGCATTATTTGAAAACAGGCAAGTGCATTTTGCATTTCACTTTTCCAGGAATCAGAAGTGAATACAGTTCTGGAAACAGTTTTAAGTGAAAAAGTATTCTTCAAACAACATAAAGTACAACTATTTGCCTAAAATTGATTATACAAAGATTTTTTATTCAGTAGGATATATTAAACTGTCTTGTACAAAAGTGTATTCAATAATATGGGCAGAGTATTGTGAAGATTAGTTCCTGGACTGTGGTTCCAATATTAGAATTCAGGCCAGGTCAATTTCAGTAAGAAAAAGAGCTTTCACTTAGTCTAGACTAGGATATTCATGATCTTACTGCTATCGCCCATTTACTAATTGAAGACATATAGTTTTACCTGTTCGTACCATTGTACTCTTGAGTTTTTCCCCCTGGAGTTTATATAGCCTTGAGTTCTTCAATCTTTCTGCAAAACTACCTAATTTTGGAATGAGTATGTGAAAATATACCTGAATACATACCTTGGCAAAGAAGAAATTTTCAGTACTAAAATAAATTTTTAAGAGGGACGATTTTATAAAGAGAACTATGCTTTCAGTGCTACACTTTCAGTGTGCAAAAAAAAGCTGATAGGGTGAACAAGAACTGATGAGAGACAGAAAAAGAAAAACTGAGAATGAGGCAGATATTTACTTTAATTCACCAATATTTCACTGTTATTTGAATGCTTACAGAGCAGTAGCTTAGGAAGAGGAAACTGTCAAAAATGTATTACCAATCTTTGCATTTTTCATAGCTGCATTTGAAGGTATCAGCTTGGGTATAAACTGACTTTGAAGAATATGTGAAAATCAGAAAATAAGTTTAACATTGATTAAGGCAATACATAATGTTGTTTTATTTTTTCTTTTAGTGTGGACCAATATGTTGAACACTTCTTTTTGTACTAAAACTATGCTACAACTCAAATGAAAATACTAAGTAGAGCAAGCTAACAATAACATTTCATAAATAATCTCAATCACTTTAATTTTCATTATTTAACAATTGTTTGGTATTTGGAAGGGCTATGTGTAAACAAGTTTATCTCAGTAAAACAAACAAACAAGAAAATAAACCCCTGTTTTTTGTTGAAAATGTCATCACACTGGAACCAGAATAATGAGCTTATGCTAGTTTATTTATTGTTGTTGTCCCCAAGATGCCGTCTGTCATTTCCAAGCAGTTCCTGGAACATTACAGATAGCAGTAACATGCATTTAAACTTTTGCCAAATTCCACTGACATAGCTCAATGCACTGTAGAAGAGTATTGTTGAAAGTCTGATGGTTTTAAGTACTGCTTTTCTGGTACTGCTAAATCTTACTGTTTGTCTAATGTATCATAGTGCAAGAACAGCTACCAGTTTAGAAATGCAATATCATTAGAGAGGACTAGCTTTTGTCATGGAAGATATGCGTGTTCGTGATGACCTAGTCCCCTCATTTTATTTTTAGCAAACAGCTGACTTGCTTGCCTTGAGAGTTTTCTAAACAAGGAGAAACATGTTACTGAATATTTAAGATTTTGAAGGCCAACCTGGGCTGCATCAAAAAAGGCAAGATCAGCAGGTCGAAGGAGGTGATTCTCCACCTCTGCTCTACCCTTGGGAGATCCTGCCTCAAGTACTGCATCCAGCTCTGGGGCTCTCAGTGCAGGAAGGACGTGTTGCAGCAAGTCCAGAGGGGGGCTCTGAAGATGATTAGAGAGTCAGAGCATCTTTTGTATGAGGACAGGCTGAGAGAGCTGGGGTTGCTGACCCTGGAGAAGAGAAGGTTCAAGGGAGACCTCACTGAGGTCTTTCAGTACTTAAAGCGGCTTATAAAAAAGATGGAGAGCAACTTTTACATAGGCTGAGAGTGATAGGACAAGGTGGAATGGTTTTAAAATAAAAGAGGAGAGATTTAGGTTAGATGTTAGGAAGAAATTCTTAGGCAATGGTAAAGCACCAGAATAGGCTGCCCAGAGAAGCTGCAGAGGTGTCCAAGGCCAGGTTGGATGGGGCTCTGAGCAACCTGGTCTAGTGGAAGGTGTCTCTGGCCACAGCAGAGGGGTTTGGAACTAAATGATCTTTAGCGTCTCTTTCAACCCAGCCCATTCCATGATTCTCTGGTGGTTTTGATAGGACAGTGTGCAGCCACTGGAGCATGTCAAGAGCTGACAGCCCAAGCTGGTGGCAGGAGAGAAGGGCTACAGCTGCAGACACCACGATGGGCTGGAGGTTTCAAACATCCTTCTGCTCTAATCTTTATGCCCAAAAAGACAAATGAGGAGACAGAGAAATAAGAAAAACCCATAGCTGTGAAGTGAACACACTTCTATTAATTTTCTTTCTTACCTAATAAGCAGAAGATTGCACAGCTAGGAGTGAGAGCATAAATTCCGTAGTGTCTGCATCAGCAGCAGTGGCAGGTTCAGCAGCAATGGTTAGACTGGTTTTGGGACTGTGATGCTGCCATAGAAATGGTGGTGATGATCATGGCTTCCTGGCTCAAAAAGCAAGAAAGAGCCAGGAGGCTCCCTTCTTTTAGTAAGCACAACACACTCCCAATGTAGAAAAATGTGGACAAGGACAGTCCAGACAGATTTGTATCTATTTATTCTTCTTGAATCAATACAGCTGTACTTGCATCCTCCTCTCCTCTCCTCTCCTCTCCTCTCCTCTCCTCTCGCAATCAACAAGCAATTTTATTTAAGTTTAACAGTGCAGGATGATCAGTTGTACCTTTTCATGCTTATCATTCTCTCTGTCTTCAAAAAAAAATCTTGCACTCTTCCCTTGACTGTATTCAAAAACACAGTTTAGTACACTTTGTAGCTTATGTGCTGAAGCTTGTTAACACAGCAGTTACATACTTCCATTGTTAAACCACTGTTATATCTTATCTAAAGTCTGTTTTCCATTCCTGTTGCTATCTTTGACTTAATTTCATCTCTGACTTCAATTTACCTTACAGAACAAAACTTCAATATTGTTTTAAAGATGTGAAGAATATTTAGTTGTTTTTAATTTTCACAGATAAAATTACAAGGTAGTTTACAACTAAGCATAATTTTGATGTACAGTAGCTGCCTTTTTTTTTCCCCTCCAACTATCCCAAGAGATGAAAGCAGACTTTTAAAGATAAAAGTGAATTTAGAAATATAATGAAAGTGTTTTTAATATCTTAGCTTTTGCCATAAGCTTTGCTACATACCATGCAAATTGACTGCTTCTGCATGTGGCAACTGTATTGTGCATTTCTCCCTCTTGGATAATGTGCTTTCTCCTACTTCAAAGAAACCTAAAATAATTGGACTTGTGTTATATGTAGGAAACCAGGGTGAAATTAATTGAAATTGATGTTAATTGTATTATTTTCCTAATTGCTGCAAATGTGGGTCAAGACTACCATGGACTTCATATAGATTTTAATAGAACTGTGAATTATAAGATATTTTTGGATTTGCTTCAAGCATTAAGTTCTTAAAAAAATTTAATGATTGAATCTCATATGTAATTCCATCCCAGTGAGAGTAGATTTTGAGTGGCATTTTACGAGTGGATATTCACTTTGGGAGTGTACAAGACATGCTTGGCTTGTTGTTCTAATGAAGAAACTCAAAGTGTGTTTTCTAGCAGACTTACCTAGCTTCAGATGAAGAATCTTGTTACAGATAAAGAAACAGGGCACAGTTCAGTTGTTAGCATAAAGGTGTCTAGTGACATTTCCTTAGGGTGCTCACTGTGGTATCCAGTTGCTGGTGTAGAAGATCAGATATTGCCCTAAAGACCTATGTCACACCTCTCAACTCTGTGTGAAAGCTTCCATTGCCTTGGGGCATCTGAAATGGCATTATTCATCTGTGTCTAATGGAGATGAGAAGTTGTAAAGGAGATTTCAATTACTCCAAGTAATGTGGGTAAATGTTCATGCAAGATACAAGCAATAAATTAGATGTCATCAATAAACTGCTGCTCGGAAAAATTCATCAGGCTACCACAAGCAAATAACTTTTCCTCCTATCGGTGCATAGGACTGAGATACAATATAATGAAAAACAAAACAAAACAAAATAAAAACAACAAACCCAAACAAAAAACTCTCATGATTTACTCAGAAGTAAAATTCTCATAGGAGAAAAACAGTGCGTATGAAACTCTCAACAGTGAAGTGTAAGGTCGGTAGAAAAAGCTGCAAAGGAATGGTGTAGTTATTTTAAAAGAAAAACATGAAAAAAGTGGCTAAAAGAATAAAAGAGTAAAAAATTGCATGTGGCATGAAGGTTTTTCAAGAGCCTCTTTTAAAGTTTTCAGAAAAAGATAAATATTTATTCATTTTAATATCATTTTCTACATGAATCAAAAAATAATTTGAAGTAGAAAAATAAAAACCCGATAGCATAAATCTGGAAAAGTATCTAAAGTTCATTATCAGAGAAAGGTGGCTATCTAAAAAAAGATTTATTTCAAAAAGGAAGAGATGTATTCTGATGAAGAGAGCATGAACTCTAGAACAGTAAACAGGTATGTTTAGCAATGTATGCTCTATTACCTCAGTTACACTTCATATATATATGAAAACATCAGTAAAAGAGATGCTAAAAGATTTTGAAAAATCTGGTCCAAAATACTGATAATTTGTTTGAGGATGAAGAAAACTCTCAGAGATTTTTGAACTGCTTAAAAATGCTCAAGGTACAACAGGAATTTAAAAAAGGGATATCTCATTGCAAATTCAAAAGATTCACATGTGAAACTGTGAATGCACTAATTAATATGAAAATTATCACTTCATTTGTTTTAAGTAGAAGAAGAAAGTAGTAAATTTGTTTGTATTTCTAGAGGATTCCAGGCATGGTATAAGGTACAGGCTGTAACCCTGTAACACAAACTTTAATAAAGAATGTGTTTTGTACATATTCTTTACCTGTACTTATGCTTTAGCTGTAAAAAGGGGATGTATATCAAATTTTTGGAGGTGCTTCTAGGACATAAGAGGATGCAAAAAAGAAAAACAGCAAAACTATTGGAACTACATGACCATCAACCTTACTTCAGTCCCTCAGAAGGTAATGGAGCAAATAGTTCTGGAAACCATTTCCAAATGTGTTAGGACAAGAAGGTGGTTGGTACTGGTACTGGTGAGATGCATCATGAGTGCTGAGTCCAGGTTTACGCTCCCTGCTACAAAGGAGACATGCATATATGGCCCCAAGTCCACAGAAGAGCCCTGGAGGTGATTTGGCGTGTGAAACATCTCTCATATAAGAAGAGTGTGAAAGATCTTGGACTGGTGAGTCTTGAGAAGAGAAAGCTCAGAGGGATCAAGGTGTATAAATACTGCTGGGAAGGTGTAAAGAAGACAGAACCAGACTCTTAGATGTAACAGGTTGAAACACAATGGGCAGAAAGTGAAATATGGGACATTTTGTGTCAGTATAAGAAAATATTGTCTTTCTGTCAGGGTGGTTAAACACTGGAAAGTAGATAGGAATTTATTGTTAGTCTGTAATTCTTAACAATCAAATCAGAATGCCATGTTTATTTTTCAGTACCATTGTGGTAATGCCGGCTTTTTCAGTCAAAATTTCTAGTGGAAAAGCACTTTAAGAATTCCCTAAAATTGTTGTACTTGAAAGGTAAATATTTTCATCCTCTCTTTGATATTCTTCTTCCTTGTTTATGTTCTCTAGGCCCAAAGTCTGGTCACATCTCTCTGAAGCAGGGATGTCGTGGAGTATAAGAGTGAGTTGTCAACACCAAGAGTTTTCTGTAGGAGGACTCAGGTATTCAGGGAGAGTCTGATGCTCAGTTAAAGTCTGAAAGCTGCACACTGCAGCTTCCACCAGCCATTACTAAGCAGTAACATTTTCACTGGGTTTCTCATGTCTGTACTGTATGTGATATTCACAGATTTTCAGCTACAGCACGGCTGGAGCAGTGGTTACTAGACCACTAGGGAATTTCTAAAATCAGGTCAGATCAACATAAACCCTGACAAGCCCTTAGTCCTATCATTGCCTTATAAGTACAAAATCTATGGCTCATTATTAATGTCAAAAATAATATTTACCAGTTAACTTCACATATTTACCAGCTTACTTCACACTATTTCTTACTTTCTTTCCCTAAACATTGAGCTCTTCCATAGATGGAATTTAGATCTTAGGCCCTTGGGATTCATAAACTTTTGAGGTGAGAAAGGTCTTGTACAAGGTGATAGTCTGCTATGGGTTCGTGCAATTTTTCCCTCAGGATTGCCTCCAGAAAACAGTTTTCTAAGCAGAAGGATCTCAAAAACTACTTACTTAAGAGGTGCAAAGGTCAGACCAAAGCTTGAAACAAATCAACTGACACAGTCTGAATAAAAGATTGATCTATTTTAACAACTATATGTGCCTGAGATTTTAAAGGGTCTGCCTTTCTAGTTATTCCTGTTTTTCTCCTTGTTCTTTGAAGTTCAGAGTCTGTTACACATTGTATCTTGATTTCTAACTTATAAACTATGAATTGGTACTTCTGAAGAAACAAGGCTTGTTATCTGAAGCTGATGCGTTATTTCTACACATCCGAACATAGGAAGGTTGAGTAGGAAAGGTTAATTCCCACTGTTGGCCTTGGCATTATGAGGTTTTTTAAGGGGTGTTTGTTCTTAGTGTTTACCACTGAGGGCTTAAAAACAAAGACGAAAAGTTTGTTTTGCTTTATTTTTTTCTCAGAATCTTAATTGTCCTGAGCCTTATTTAAAAGATTTCAGAGCCAAAATTGGTTGTGAAGAGTGGGTTCTTTAACAGAGATCAGGATATCGGAGTATAAACCTCAAGAAAGGAAAACTAGATTTCTCTTGAATGAAACAAGCTAAAATGGTTCTCTTGAAGATATTTAAGTAATTAAAATGTGACATTGCATTTAAATTTAAAAAAAAATATATTCTTTAGTTTTGCCTTTTCCTTGCTGTTTTTCCTCTTGGTTTTTGATATTTCTTGCTAAGTAGTGGTTTCATGTCTAGGGACTACTTCTACTGAAGGTATTCTGATCAGAAAAAACGGTTGTTTGTGGTCACCATTGTGTGAGATGAGCAGAAAATACTCTGCACCAGCAACTGATCCTGCTCAGGGGACCGTTCAGAGTACTAAAGATCGATCTTAGCAGCACCCCCAACGCCTTTTCTATGTCTTTCTCTCTCTGCCTCACATTTACTGTTAAATAAAATCCATATTATTGACTTCAGCATATGGTTTCACTTGCACCTTAATTTGGGCAGATGCACCTCTCACCGGTTGGATCATAGCAATAGTATAGGACATTCTTACAATAATTTCTATGTGCATTCTTTTTTTTATTATTTACAGGTATTTAATGTGATTGCATGTAAGATTATTAAAGGATTTTTTAAATCGCTCTTGTTGATATGATGCCCATTAAACAACTCAAAAAGATTGCATTTGCTATTTCTTTTGTATTCTATACAGGTATTTGTTTCCTGTTAAAGTATCAGACACTCCTGTGGTGAAAATGATAAAATTCACTGCTAGGGATAGGAAAGAAAAAGGACTGTACAGGCATACAACAGTGAAAATCTCTGAGGAGCTAGCATTACACAAATACCCTATTCTAACAAGTTGCTTGATGTTCATGTTTTGTAGAAGAAGGTTGGACTCAATGACCTTTAAGGCCTTTTCCAGCTTAAACACTTTTGTTGTTCTGTGATTTGGTTTTGTTGGGGTTTTTTGTGTTGGTGTTGGTTTGTATGTTTGTTTGAGTTTTTTATTGAAAAGGCCATTTACCAGATGTCTTTAGAAGAGCAGACAGTTTTCAGTCACATATCCTTATAGTATCCATCTGTAAACAATCACAGCAATAGAAAGCAGTAGAGCCACTCACTTACTCCTCCTGTTCCCTGGAGGGATGGAGAGGAGCATCAGAAAAAAGTAAAACTTGTGAGTTAAGGCCAGTTTAATGATTGAAATAAAATAAAGTAAAATATAATACAATACTACTAATAATTACAATGAAAAAGGAAACAGCAGAGAGAGAACAAGATAGGGAAAATTCACGAAAACAAAAACCCTAAGTGATGCCCAATAGAGTCGCTCACCACCTGCCAGCCAATCCCCACCAGTCCCCAAGCAGCTCATGGCCTACTTCTCCCAGTCTGCATACTGGCCTGATGTTTTACGGTATGAAAAATCCCTTTGACCACTTCAGATCAGCTGTCCTGGTTATGCTCCCTCACAGCTTCTTGTGTCCCTGCTCACTAGCAGAGCATGGACAATGGAGAACTCCTTGATTTATTTTAAGCACTACTGAGGAACAACAAAAACATCCGTGTGCTATCAATGTTATTCTCATACTGAATCCAAAACACAGCACTATACTGCCTAGTGAGAGAAAAATAAACTCTATCCCAGCCAAAAGTAGGCCAGCCCCTAAAGATGTCAATGTGTATGAGAAAGCTTTTTCCTGACAGTCTACCTTTTGCTGTCTCTTCTCGACAGAGAGAAACCAGCAGTGTCATTTTTCCTCCCTGTGACATGTCCAGTGATCAAACATCCCAAACACCCTTACAGCACTATACTTGATTCAATTCCAACATGTCAAAATCTTCCTTGTACTGCAAACCCTTGAGAGCAGGGTTCAGCTCTTCAGGAGGCACCTCATGGCAGCTGGCTTCCGTCTTGGTAATAGAGTCCAGCAGGTGATTGCCTTTCTTTCTTTGCTGCATGGGACTACTGCTGACTCATGTTTAGCTTCTTCTCCTTCACCTCCCTATGCATTTCCAGCAGCCTGCTTTCTAACCAGCAGGAGCCTAGACTTCATGGTTGCACTGGAATTATTCTATCTAAGGGCAGGTCTTCCCATTTGCCTTTGTTGAATATGATGATATTCCTCTAGCCTGTGGAGGTCCCTCTAGGCAGCAGCTTTCTCCATCCGTCACATCAGCTGCTCCGTACAACTGGTCATTGGACTTGTTGAGGCTTTCTGTCCCACCTTTTTGGTCTTTAATCGCATCACAAAGTCAACAGAATACATTTTCTCTTCCTCAAAGGTTATCAAATGGACCTTGCTGCTTCTTTGTCAGCCGTTCCTACTCACTTCCTTCTCCCTCCTGCAATTGGGCATGGCTTACAGAGCTGTGTGGCAGACTGATGAGCCTCTAGTCCCCTAAGAGTTTCTTCTTCCCCTTCTTAAAGAAAAGAGTGGAAATTTGTCTTGGGATACTTCTCCATTCATACTTACAATAATGTAAAAGCAAACTACTGCAATTGCAGCTATGGGATAATTTCCATGCAATAGCCTGTCCACAAAAGCAAAAGTGATTTATAGGAACAAACATAATTCAGCTGCCCTAAGATTCCATGTTTCACCGTATTGCTTCTCATTTATAAAAACTATAACAACTTCAAAGATTTGTTATGCTTCTTGTAATCTTCTCTAATCGTTAGCAGCCAGAATGCTCCATGTCCTGATTGCCACATGACTGCTGCACTACATAGGGGAAACACCTCTGTCCACAATTCTTCTTTCAGGATGTCACTGGTTTCAGCCTTTTTTATTTCCACGTAGACAGTAGTCAACCTTACCTCTGCACACACCAGCATCAGCAAAAGCATAACAACCTTCAGAGTGTTCCAGAGTGCTGTCATATTCATGACAGAATGAACTTACAGAAAACCTTAATCAGCAAAGACACTCAGAATTCATTCTCACTTACACTGATGAAAATCCAAAGCCAGCTGAAATGAGTTAAAATGTGATCAGATCACTCGGAACTACATTCTCAGATGGTGATAGAATTTATCATCTGAAACCCTGAAGTATAATTCTCTGAGTTTATGTTGGTACAATGGAAATATTATTGACCTTTGCCAGTCTAGATGATGCTTGGCAGTGTCTGTCTGTCCAGTAACACAGTATAGCACTCTTTAATAATAACTGTGATTTTCAATGATTAAAATATAAATTTCAAGTATTAAATGATTCTTTCTCTGTCTTGAAGAAAAAAAAAAAAGAGAAGAAAAGAAAAAAAAGGCCAGGTAAAATACACATGGATTTAAAAATCTAAAAAATACAAGGTAAAGAGAAATTTTCCAGCTTAAGGACTACTGTGAGCCTGACCCCATACTAGCTTTATGTTGCTAAATAATTAAGGAAACCACTTGATTCAGAACAAATACTTAAAATTAATGAAGTCCAGCACTCATTAATCCTGTTAGAAAGAAGTGGCTTAGTAAGGACTCTAAGGTTTTCTCTTTCTATTAAATCCATTGCAAACATCAATATTAATTTCTATATTCAGTATAAAACCCCAGAATTTGTCCGCAGACATATCGTGTGTGGCACTGCGCATCTGCCTGATTATCAAAAGTAATTGAGAGTTTTTATCAGTTTGAAGCATGAAAAGGATGCCTACAGAACAGAAACACAGAACATAAACTTCAGAAATGTTTCAGCAATTTTTGGTTGGCATTTAAATTTTATTATTATTATTGTTATTAATTGAGTGTTATATCTTTTTTTTTAAGTTGGATGTGTTGTGTCTAGATGAGACGGAGTTAATTTTCTTCACAGCAGCCCTCGCAGTTCCGTGCTTTGCATGTGTAGCTGGAAAGGTGTTGGTAACACCACAGTGTTTCGGCTCCTGCAGAGCAGGGCTGGCACAGCCTCAGTGCTGTCTCTCCAACACTCCACCCTCGCCAGTACTCTGTGCATGGGAAAGACCTCGGGAGGGCGCATAACCACAACAGCTGACGTAAAGTGACCAAAGGGGTATTCCACGTTGTATGACGTATCCAACAATAAAAGCTACGATAAAGGAGGTAAAAGGCTGGGGGAGAGGGTCATTTGTCATTTGTTATTTACGGCATTTGCCCTCTGGAGCAACCACGACACGTGCTGAAGCCCTGTTTCCTGGGAAGTGGCCAGACATTGCTTGCTGATGGGAAGAAGAGAATAAAATTTTGGTTTTGTTTTCCTTTGTTTGTGTGCTCAAGATGTTCATATCCATGTTAATAAACTTCCTTTATCTTGACCCACAAGGGTTTTTTTCATCTTATTTTCTCCCCCCGTCCTGCTGAGGAAGGGAGTGATAGAGTGGCTTCCTGGGCGCCTCACATCCAGCCAGGTTCGAACAGCTACACTGGGAGAAAGTAAAATAGTATTTTTTGAATACACAGCATGTAGAGTTAGGGACTGATAATATTTCTACTGGTACTGCAAGTTTTCAGGTAAGTCAGTTGTGCATCTGTCATTTTTATCAAATGTACATAAGGCATACATTTTCTGATTCAATTCTATACTAGAGTTGAATTAATTCCTGTCAAGCTTTAGGTATTGGCAAGACAGGCAAGCAAGCAGAGTTGGTAGAAAGAGGTCAAATAATTGAGACTATCCTAGAATCAATCCTATGCAGAAAAGACACATTTTAAAATTAGGAGAGCTAAAGCATAGTGCTATACCGTTGAGTACGGATCCAGGACCTACAGAGTCAGTTGGTATAACTAGGACTTTAGTTTACAAATTTTAGGGGTATTTTAGGGGGCGTTTTAGTTTTTACAACTTCAGAAGTTTTTCTAAAGATTCTGAAAGAGTGAACATTGTATTCCTTGGAAATGTTCAAGGTCAGGTTGGATGCAGCTTTGAGTAACCTGGTCTAGTGAAAGGTATCCCTGCCTACAACATGGTGGTTGGAACTGCTTGATCTTTAAGGTCCCTCCCAGCCCAACCCGTTTTATGATTCTGCGACTTTTCCACTATTCAGTAAACTCTAAAGTGGGCTAATGTAATCATTAAAAAAAAAAAAAAATAAAGACATTAAACATACATCTACAAAACTATTTAATTTAGAACATTCAGGTTTTCAAGTAAGAAAAGACTTCAAGTATGAAACTATGAGAGTACCACAGAAATTAATAAAATATATTTGTATTTATAATGTAAGTATAGAATAATGGAGGTTTAGTCTTGAAGATAAGGAAAGGTTCTTCTTAATTAGATTCTGAAAAGGTCAATATAGCTTTGACTAAATTTGGTCACTGTTCACGGGTATCTCCTTAAGTGGATGTTTACGGTTTGTCTCATCCATTTTCTTTTCTTTTCCATTGCTGTTTTTCTCTTTAAAATATCGTGCTATGTTCTACCAGTATGCCTTTTTACTTTATCATTGTAGTAGCATGGAGATTACTCTCAGTCAAAAGATGACAAGGTAGTGATGTTCATTTGAGATTTTCACAGTGATAAGATGATGAAAGTTTTGACAATAATTATTCTGATCCTACAATTGACAGAGAAATAATACAAAACGTAATGATAGCGGCATTTCAGTCTGACTTACAGGTGAAAAAATTGCCAGAGTAGAATTTTTTATATGAAACCATTTACAGTTTTACCACAGATATGTATCTGCTCTCATCATTCTATCAATATTTTTATTCTATATACAAACCCTAAAATTACGGGTATTTTTTATGATCACAATGATGATAAATGTTTATACATATGCCCTTTAAGTTACTCAAAAACCCTGATTCAAGGACCTATTGTAGACAAAGCAAACAAAAGGTAGAGTATAAGCTCTGATGTAAGTATGCTTCTAGGTTAAATAGTTTTAAAAACTTTTGCTTAACCAACCTAGTTTCAAACTTTCACTTCCTACTACAGGAAACAGAAGAAACTGAATGGTGTTGTGACACATCTGAGAAAAATACTCCTAGTACTCTACCTTCAGAAAGCTTACAGCTTAATTCAAGTTAGAATTAATTTTGAAGCAATGGTTAGAGCTCTAAAAGTTAACCTTCAGAATCTGCACAAGGATCACTTTGTAATCAGTGAGAGGAAAATAAACACCTACGGAAGAAGTTTCAGGTTGTTATAAGATAGACAGCTACCATAAATTAGATGTGGAGATATTTATTCTTCCCCTTTGGCCAAAACGAGAGCATAGGATAACTTAGATGGCAGCCAGTAGAGATCTAAATTTAGATGAAATAGCTCTGTGCCTTTTTACATGCCAGTAAGTTTAAAAGGTTCTTTTCCATTAAACTCCACTAACTTTAAAGCCCATTTCAAGGAATAAAATGCATCTACTCTTTTGTACTTAATCATGCTTGTCAGGGCTAATAAATTAAACACATCCAGGACTGTTTTCTGACACTAAAGTCAGATGCCACAGAAAGGTTCATGCCCATGCTATTGAACTCTGTTTCTCCCTGGATAAGTGTACCCACAACCACCCAAGAGGGACTGGACTTTCCCCTGGGTGTCAATACAGAGTCAGACTGTGCCTGGGGTTGTTCCCACTGGCTAACCGGGTCAACAGCCAGTCACAGCGCCTGGGAACACTGTAGTACTGGCTTATTTTATGAAGCGATTAAGCTCTTGTCTCTCAATGCACTTTACTGAGGGAGTATAAAATACAAAATTATCAATACATTGACAGACTTCTTTAGTAGCAGGGGTTATTTTGGTATTTACCCATGTAATTATTATGTTCAACTGAAGTGAAATGGATGACATGAAATGAAATGGATATGAGTTAGGAAGAACAGCAACAAACAAGTGATTTCTTAGTACACATCATTGGTTTTCAGGTGCTTAAAGGGATTGCTGAAGCAATGTGCAGATATATTCATTCAGTATTTCAGAGCTCTATGAAATTATAACACCCTATTCTTTCTAATCTTCTAGTTTGAGATTTTAGCTCACTGTGCTGGTTTGGGATGGAGTAAAGGGTTGATAATACAGAGATGTTTTCGTTGTTGCTGAGCATGGGAGGCTGGAAGGGCACACAGCTGGGACAGGTGACCCAAACTTGCCAAAGGGACATTCCAGACCACATGACATCATGCTCAGTTTATAAAGTGTGGGGGGAAAAAGGAGGAAGGGAGGAAGGGGGGGTTGTTTGGTGTGACAGTGTTTGTCTTCCCAAGTAACTATTACAAGTGGTGGGGCCCTGCTCTCCTAGAGCTGCCTGAACACCTGCCTGCCCATGGGAAGCAGTGGATTAATTCCTTGTTTTACTTTGCTTGTGTGCATGTCTGTATCTTAACCCAGGAGCTTCCTACTTTTCACCCTTCTGATTTTCTCCCACTTCAGTCTGGTGGGGGAGCAAGCAAGCAGCTGCATGGGTCTTGGCTGCTGACTGGGGTTAAATCATGGCAATAGTAAAATAAATAAAATTTCAAAATGGGCTGTTTTTTTTAATTCAATGTGTATTAATTGTATAGGCTTGTTTTAAATTAACATTTTAAAATCCTGGTTTAGTGGTATGCAGAGATAATTTTAGGTGTAGAAAACAGGAAAATACTGGTTTCTGGCCGAGAAAAATCTCCTGGTTACACCAGAAAACACTGAAAATGAGAAGCAAAAGTGACCAATATTACACTCTGCTTATGGACCCCATGAATCAGTACTTGTCCCTGCTAGGAGCAATCACCTGATGGTTACATAATACCCCTGACTTTGCAACTTTTCATCCGTTACATCCCAGTGATAGAGACCTTTAATGAACTCCTGAACATTTAACCAGCAATCAAAATTTAGGAAAATATTTTTTCTACCAGGAGAGTGATACGGTCAAATGAATATCATATATACATTTTTTTTTCTTTTAATTTGAACCAATATTTTTCACTGATATGGTTTTGAGATTTTTGAATGGAAAATTTCATTTGAGCAGCTCTTTTTTATCATGTTATGAAGTCTTAGGAAAAAACCCCAAATATCTTAACATTGAAGAAGAAGCAAGAGACACTGAAGAAACCACTGAAGTTTGTGTCAGAACCACTATATGCTGCGGCACTTTGGACCAAATGCTGTCAGGGGGAATAAGAGCCAAGACTTCAAATGCAACTGTCAGAGGATTTTCTTCTGAAAATCAATTACAAACATCAGAACTGATTCTTTAGTGTTTTCTTAATTAAAGGGTAATGGTTGAAACATCAAATATCTTCAGTAAACACTCTTGTTCAGTAAACTCCTAGCTCTATATTTCAGTAATTAGATATAAGGCCAAATTGTTCTCCGAATACCAGAAGTTGATGATACTACAGAATGTAGGTCAAAGCTAATTCATAAAGGATATACATTTTGGAGAGGAAACAGAATGTATTATTAGCTACTTTATACGTAAACATATGACATATTTAAGTTGAAAAAAATTACAAAAATGAAGAAATATCTCCTTCTTATGGTTGTTTCTTTTTTTCAGCATAGCGCTAAGACAGAGAGATACACACTCTGGACGCCAAATTTGTGTTAACCTAAAGTATAATAACATTACAAGAAACATCAGTAAAACACAATTTTAAATTTCAGCAAGACAGATATCAAATTAACAGCAAAACCCATATGAATCATGGCAACAAGAAGTTTCCATTTTGTGAACAAGAATCAATTATAAGAGAAACCCATATAAGAAATATTATAAAATGTTCTCCCTGTGCTCTTTTCATCAGACTTCAAAGGGACTTTTCTCAAACACATTAAGAATATACTATAATTCAAAGGTTGCACTTATGTTGCAATATTAGCTGTAAGAAGCGAGAGAATTGAAATATGCACACTGTAAGAAGAGTAGCCTTTGTTTCTTCTGAAGAGAAATAATCATTGCAGCAATAGAAGTTTTCCATGGGCTTTTAAATTTCAAAAAGGAAAAGAAACATATCCTACGCTTTCTGTAACTATCTGAAATAAGACAAAGAAATCAATACAAACTGAATGAAACGGAAATGACTGTGCCAGTGTGAATTTTGTAAAGGTTAAAGATTGGATAAAGACAATAGTACTGAGTAATGAGAAGGATACTTCTTCGCTGTTCATGGGTGAAAATAATAAGAGAATGACATGGCCAGCTCTAGTATCTACATTACAAAAAGAAAATGTTTGAAACATAACACTCAATTATTGCAGATGAACCAAAAAAGTTACAGAATAATTTGAAATTCATATGTATAGAATATATATATATAAAAGAATATATATCTATATAGAAAATGAAGAAGTGATAGCATAAAACAGTTTAAAGTAGAAGAAAAGAGAAAAATTACCTCTGTAAGGTGATATATCAGAAATAATCAGGTGGGCTACTGACAGACAATCTAGGATATTTTTTCTAAAAATATATCCAGCTGAATTACAAATGAACAAAGAGAAGCTTCACATTTTTCATTTTATTGAAATATTTCTTTTGCTGTTTTTTTTCATATTGGACTATACAATGCTCACAGTTTAAACAGTAGTCATTGGAAAATTTGAATATTGTTAGAATACTCTCATGTTCTTTTTTTTTTTCTTTCTGAAAATTGAAGGATGCATTTGAAAAGTCAGGGTTTTATAAAATATCATTAATTTGTCTTTAAATCAGCTGAGGTGCTACAACAAATAGCAGTAGCACAGTCTTTCTTTGGAACCTGGTCCCGTGATACAATCTTTTACTGTTTTTTGGAATTTCTTTTATACATATGAATATCCCACCTCAGACAAAGTTGTCAGTAAATTGACAACATTTCTTTTGAAGTCTCTCTCAATGATTCCCACTCTCTAATCTAGTAATAATAACAGCTTGGGATGGGTTTTTCTTTTTGTTTGTTTGTTTGTTTGTTTGTTTGTTTGGGGAAGGGAAGGGAAGGGAAGGG
>VZTF01003050.1:0-234224 GCA_013397755.1 Cnemophilus loriae | reverse complement strand
AAGGGAAGGGAAGGGAAGGGAAGGGAAGGGTTGGGTTCTTGGCTTCATAGTGAAAAAAGTCCCTAGTAAGTCAGATTTGTGCAGGGCGGAGAGGAGGGGAAAAGGATACAAAAAAGAAAGAGCAGACGTCAAGAAACATTTGATTGTGCAAAGACTCATGAACACACAAAACTACCTATGAAGCATAACTGTTGAGTCAAAAAGCATTGAAAAAGCTGAAAAAATTACATAGCATCCTAAGAGACAAGCAATGCTAAAAAAGATTTTGATGGGTTGAGTGGTCATTGGTCACGTCACCACCACCATTTTTATGTTCTGTGCTGTTCGTTTTTTATTTCTTTTGGCTATATAGGACAATACTCTTCTTTCCATTATAAATTTTTCAGTGTATTGCAGAATAAATTAAGGATTTACAAGTTCATCTAGAAAATTTCATTACAAAGATTTTTTTATTTTTTTTTTTAAAGAAAAAAGTGAAAAAATCTCCTGCAAGTCAGAATTTCTAAAAGTTAATTTAAACAGAAAATTGTATTTTGTATACTGTGGACATATTGTATTTGCTTTCTCCATAGGAAAATAAAATTAAGTGATTTGGAAAAGTAATGGGATTTTATTTCAATACACCTGTCAGTACTAATCTGTACGTTGCACAGATATATCTGTGAAAAAAGGAACCACCTTAATTGTCTAACTCATTTATGCCAGTCCCAGAGAAGATAATGAGATGATTAATGTTATTAACATCAGTTGAGTTTGGCTTGTGTGTTAGAAATATTAGTGGTGCTTGAAATGCTTAATAAGTACTCAATTATAATTAGTATTTCATAATCCTTACTCCTCTGTTGGTGTAAATCCATAATTCTTCAGTAAAAATATTAATACCCTGTTCTTCTTTCATGCAAAACTTTTGAAAAGTAAAAACTAAACTTTCTTTATGGAGATGTTGCAGAAAGTTAAAATCCTAAAATATATTTTATAAAAAATAAATTGTTGTTGCTATATAAAATAGCAATATTTTCTTTTAAATTATGAAAATATTACATGAATTTAATTCTGTTTAATTTTATTTCATTGCTATATCATTTATTCTTTAGTTTTTCTTTCAATTTTAAAGCTATAATTAATGAATGAAGAGTTGTCTTTACAGTCAGTGAATGTTAACCATATACGGTTTAACTGTTCTTTCATTCCAAGCCAGATGGAAGAATTTAAATAAATTCTTAATAAATGCAGAAACATTTGTTAGTTGGTTTTCAGTTTTTGAAGTTAGCAGTAAATTACATTTGTTTCTCACACATACGCAGTTACAGTATTTACTGCTAATGACTTAAACCACTTTTACTGCTCTTCTTGTGCTGACAGCCACATCCCTACAACAGGCAACTTTGTCCTAAGCTGTAGTGCAGTGCTGTGTCTTTAAAGGTTAATTTTTAGACTAAAACGGAAATCAATGAACTGCAGCTGGAATGTAAGTCAAGTCATTTATCTTTTCCGCAGCTATATTCTATTCTTAAATTCAAGAGACAAGCAATATGCAGAGTAATTTTCATTTTTTCTGGGCAACTCAGACAATTTTTTTTTTTTATTTTTTTTCAAGGAAACATAAAAAATTCATCTTGGTGGGAAAAAAAGGAGTGTTTCAAAATGTTTTTTTGTGGTAGTATCTCTCCTCTCTCCGTAATCAACACGTCCAATACAAAAAGAAAGCAAAAATCCCCTAAGCAACAAAAGCTACCGAACAGAATCAAAACTGTCCATGTTCCCTTGGAAGTTCTGTAAAACATATAAGAAGCCGGGCCTAAGGTGTGGAGTTGCATGAGAGAAGGAGCTTTAGGGAAAGGAGAGGAGTAAAGATGTTTTGAAGAGAACAAGATTGCTTCTTTTGGTGACACTGATGTCATTTGTTTTTTGTTTCTTTTTCCTTTTATATGATCCCTGTATTCTTTGCACATATATTTGTAGCTCTGTAACGTATTGACTAGTTTTCCCAGTAATTTTCCATGGCCTGTCCCTAGGCAGAAAGACAAAACAAATTCCAGAGCTCCAGCGTCTGGGGGGTACAAGGCCCCAGTGCTATCCTGGTTCTTCCTGGGAACCAAGGTTGAGAACAACTCTTCGAGATACACTTCATGGACAGCGCACAGCCAGTGCCAAAGCAGGGACTCCAGAGAAGGGGCTCGACCTGGGAGGGAATTGCATCACCGCTTGTCCTCGTAACTGGTGATTTTTATCAATTATGTTAATTTCCTAAAACCTATAAAACTGTAATCATCCTTATGGGGGTGGGCTTTTGTAGACATCTTTCCATGCCTGCTCCTGAAGGCCTTCAAATAAAGATCCACTCTTATATTACCTCCTTACTAAAATTATCTTGAGTTTCATTTACAGGTTAGGAAAAAAGCAACAACATCAAATCATTCTGTGGTCTTCGAGACACCATCAAATATTAGAACTGGATCTGAGCAGGAAAGAGAGCATCAGTGAATGAGGTCAGGCACTGGATGCAGATCTTCCAAATTGATTAATTGCATCAAGCCATTTCAGTTGTTTTCCCAAGAAAATAATGGGCATAATTTGGAGAACATTTACCTTCAGTTGCAGCTTCCAAAAGGCAACAGGATGCCTCTTCAACAGGAGTGACCCCTTCATCTCTAAATAGTCCTCTACCATTAATGTCAGAATGCTTTGTACTCTCACGCACTCTCACAAGTTCTGGAGTCTGACCCTAAGACACACAGTATATGTCCTCTTCTTTAGAAGCACTTCTTAATGCATACGATGGAATCATCACATTTCAAACATTTTGGCATGAAAATCTTTAAAAATAACGATTATGACTAGGTACCTCTGGTCAGAAGAGCAAGGAGCTCTGACAACACGTAAGAAAAAAAATAAAGCTTCTTAAGACAGTGAGAAAGATGAGCAACAACATGAGCATACGACTCACCCAATCACCAATAACAAGCACAGGATCATAAGCGATGCTAGGGCTCTGGCAGAGGGCCAGGGACACTCAGTATCCTGGTAATCTGGGAGCAACAGCCAAACATGCAAATGCCTTTTTAACACACATAAGAGTTGCACTGCCTTTTGACTCCACCAGAGAGATTTGAGAGTATCACACCTTACATGGATAATGTGGATGGCATCCCGCCCATGCTGCTGCTATCGGTAAAGGGTCAGGATGTCAAGAGGCAGTGTTGACAATTTGTCTATGACGATGATCTTTGTCAAAGGACAATGTATCAAGAGCCAGGGTATCAGTACTGCATGAACTGAGATGAAATTTGGACTAATGACAGAATATTGTGGATTGTGCCTCCAATTGGTTAAAAGACTTGAGTTCTACCTAGTCTAAACTTGATTTTACTCAGGCCACTTATATCTGGAACCACAGATTAATGCCTGCCTTTGTGTTATTCAGCAATATAAAATACAGGCATAGCAGATCATAGCCATAGCCTCAGGTTCAAACTTTGTCTTCACAATCAAAGTAGAAACTATAACCTCAGTCCACATAACTCAGGTGTTGCCAAACTCATCAGATTACAGTTATCGGGTGCATATGTCTTAGTTTCACCTTCTAGATGTTTTATATTTTATATTAATAATTAAATAGTAATTGCCTCTAAGAAAAAAAGTGCTTCATATACACAAGAAAAGAATTGTAACTGTTACAGGTAGAATTCTGAAAAATTACTTTTTTTTGTGGACATGACAACAATCTCGTCTTCTTTCACAGGACTGTTTCATTTAATGTAAGTGAGAATTAAACTTCTAAATCATATAGGTAGCTTATGAAAAAGTGCAACATCAAAAGAGCTGCCTGAGCGCAATGTAATGATTAAACTTGTGGTAGCTACTTGTATGCTTGAAAGTTATATTGAAAATAACATCAGAAAAAAAGAAATGACAAACAGCTCCATTACAAGTCGAAGAGAATCTTTTATTCTTATTTGAACATTGCTGACAGTGTGAGCTATAAAAAAAATAAGAACTGTGTTGTAGAAAGCATTTTTTATTCTCTTTTCATTTTTCATTGAATAGTTTAGAATAAGTTTCCATCTCACGTAGTTTGACCAAAAAGAATTCATCTGGATTTAAGAATCACTTCCTTGTTGTTAAGTTAAACCAGTTCTTCTGAAAGTCCGTCAGAGTATATCAGTCATACCATCTGCATAAATGTAGCTAGTAATTTTAAAAATATTTTTCTTATAAGAAGAATGAAAGCTAAGGACAACAACACTGAATGAATTAATTTGGAATCTATCGAATAGGATTGGGAAAAGTAGTACAAAGTAACACAGATCTAGCTCTTGACTATTAAAAAAAATAGCAGAAATCAGTCCAACTGCCTCTTGGTAGATTCTCACTGTGTAAAATTAAGGTGCAGGTCTCCTCGTCACAAGGCATTACATTTATCACAAATTTATGGAAGAAATAATTTTGTTGATGGCCATTAGAAAATAAAAATATAACTTCAGGCTTGTGAATTTGCAGATTGCTGGAGGGTTGCAGAATAGTCTGGGAAAATATCACTGCATGTGGGTCCTATTACTATGCTGCTTCACATCAATCTCCTTTTGGCTCCTGTTTAAGACAGAATGCTGGACTGATGGGCCTCTGGGCTGACATGCTGCATAGCTTAGTCATTTGTATGATTGTTTGTAACTGCCTTCTTTTTTTTTAATAATAGCTGAGCTGTCCATAGAAACAAGAAGTTTTCTGAAAAAGCATGCCTGTGGATTCTGAAGACATCAGGGTAGAATAAAGTTATACTCTATTTTCAATTAAAGGGTAACAGTTCCTTCCTCTTGAAGATTGTTCAAGTTGTCAGCCTAGCCTTCTGCTTGGGAAAACTCTTCTACACTATATTAATTGCCTATTTTACATTATGAAGGCTTTGCAAATTTTAGTCTGAAAAAGGCAGATATATTATTGCTGAAATTAGTGACACCATAATGTGTTCAATGACAACAGCCTGTGTCAGTGTGACAACACCTGTGTCGGTGTGACAACAGCCTGAGGGTGGCTTTTGTTTTAGGGTGTATCAATTGCTGCTGTAAATGTTTCTCCCTGAGTCCATTCACTGTTCATTCACACTCAAAAGATTGTGAATGACTCCCCTGCTTAGTCAGATGAACACAGAAGAAGTGTATGTACACGGCTCAGCCCAACAGAGCATGTAAAACCACACAAGTAGGACAAGAACTTCGATGACAGCAAGGTGCTTGTGCTGGTTTCAGTCCATGTGTTACCCTCTGGTAACTGGGTCTGCCCAGCACTTTGAGAGTGAGCAAATCTTGAAGACCAGTAAAGGGAATCTCCTTGGTATGGTGATTGAACTTTGTATTGCAATTGCTGTATCTTGCTATGTGTAACATGTATTTTGTTGTGTCGTTGTATCACTCTGTATCACACATATTACCTCACGTATTTTGTATCACTCTGCTAAATCAGAAATACCATGTAATGTCAGCTATCTTTAAAATAAGTGAACTTGATATTAAGTAGTACACCTCCGTGGGTGAAGTACTTGACTTTGTCAGAGACTATTGCATTCTGACACTGATGCTGAGGTCTAGTATTATTTTTTGTAATGAACAACATTCCTAGAAAATTACTTTTCTGAGACATGGCAATAAGTCTCAGAAAAGCAAAAGAAAAGCAAAATCATATGTGTATATTTGTGGCCTTGTATATATATATATATAAGCACGTATCTATGCGTGCACATGCATATGTACACAATTTTGTGTACAATGTATTTGATAGAGAGGAAGAACTAATTCTGACAGCTGTGTAAAAAGACTTTGGGTTTTTGACTTCTTCAGAGTCTCCAGGCAAGAAAAACCCAACAATATCTACACTTGGTGTCTTGTTTACTGTCATTTCTGTTCATAACACTTCCCTGTCTAATCACGGTGTAATAAAGAAATCCAATGAGTCATTATGAGATAAATGAGACTGCAAGAGCATCATACAAGTAATGGCATTAACATTACTCTTTAATTTGGCATATTGGCATCAAGAGACTAAGTCCACTTTGCAAAATTGGAAAGCTTACGGGGTAAAATCAGTATTCCCCTGCGAATAAAACAAGGTGGTTGCAAACACAGTATGTTTCCCACACTTCCTCACTTGCAGAATGGTTGTGTTTGGGTCTTTTTTTTTTTTTTTTTTTCAGAATAGTAAAATTTTTTTTTTTTCAGAATAGCAACATTTTTCTTTTTTCAGAATAGCAACATAAACCTTTTTTCAGATCACTATGCTCAATGACCATTTCATTTCACAAAAATTGCCCAGCATTAGTAGCTTGTTGTCCAACTAATTATTTTTTCTTTACACTGAACTGCATTTATCCTCTGTTGTTCCAATTACACAAACAATCTAAAAGTTTTTGAATATAGTTGAATATTTGCTAATTTTTGTTACAGCTTCAAATTTCATGTCAATTTGAATGCTGCTTTCAATACCATTTTCCAAGATCTTTATGGGGCATTCTCTGTAAAGGTACACCACCTGCCAAGATATTTTGTATTATTATTACAGGGTTACGAAGCAAAGGCTTCCATGGATGTAGAGCCAGGACAGTTTTGTTTGGAAGAGACACACAGACATCTAGTTCAACCCTGCTCAGTCAGGGTCAGCTAGAGCAGGCTGCGCAGGGCTGTGTCTGGTTGGATTTTGAGTATCATCAAGGATAAACTTCACAACGTCTCTGCTTAACCTTTTCTGAGTCATGACAATGTCATATCGAAAATATTTTTCCTCTTATTGGTATCTTACCTATGGTTTATAGAAAAAAATGCTTGTTTTATAACCTGTTTCTATATGTAGGGGAAATTTCATTTGACTTCCTATTCTATTTTATCATGTTTTTGCCAAAAAGGCTTCTTTTTGTGAGGAAATAAACCAAGCAAAACATTAGAAGAGAAATAAAGACGCGGAATATGAACAGTAAAATTAAATAAAGCCTAAGAATACAGCAATTTTTAGATCTTGGACTGAAAGATAAAATGGATCATAGGCCATCTGGCTGGATTCAAGGAATTGTATTATCTTTTGTTAATAGATTAACTCTTTGGTACAAATCCATCCTCTAGCACAGTTTTGTAATTATCCTTCCAAATACCGCAAATAAATACGATAGTTTATCATGGATATTCGAAAAAGTTGCTTAATAGGCAGAATCAGATAAAAGACAAATAATAAAATGCTTCTGAAATATATTTTGGGTTATGTTTTTGTTTTCGTTTTTGTTTTTCAGTATATGCAGCAATTACAAAATTACTTTAGAGGTTTGACATATAAGCCCAGTAAATTTCAGTAGTCCAAATGCTGTGTTTTGTGTGTTGATGATGCACAACATCAGGTTTCAGGAAACCCAAAACCCAGTAAATGAATGCAAAGGTGATAATATTGTGATTTTAAAATATTTAAAATTATCCCCATCACGAAATTACAGAAATAAACCAGTGTATATAGGTTTTTGTACGACAAAGGTTTTTGAACTCACTTTCAACGGTAATTTATAACTGATATATTTGTTTATAAATCACAAATTTTGTAAATCATTACAAGTCACTCTTTTTATAGCTCATTGTTTTATTTGTTGGAATAAAATATTGTGTGCTAACTAACCTGCCTGAATGAGTAAAGCTCAGACCCTTAGTTTTACCTATACTTTATAATCCTTTTAAAGGTATTATATTACGCAAGCGTTGAGACTCAGTAAATCCACAGTGGAGCCAATGGAAAAAGCAAGCAGCTCTCAGCATTTCCCTGGAAGAGACTTAGCAATATTTGGACCAAAATCTAGATACTTAGACATTCTTCCCTGATTACATTGAGACTTTGTATACCTGATGATTCACTGAAAATGAAATTTAGCCTCAGAATAAAAGATATAACTCTAAGGGTCTAAAAGCTTTGTGTACATATATGATTGAAATAATAAGTGTAGGGTTGCTCACAATTATCAATTATGTATAAATTGATATTCACCAGGATATCTACATCTAACGTACTCATTATGACACTAAAACTGTAAGTTTGTGCCTAAATAAGTAGTAGAGAGAGTATGCAGTAAAATGTCTTGTTCAGCCTATCAGTGTAAACCTAACTGACATAGTTTTGAGTCCTTCAGAAGCAAAAAAAAGTATTTTTGCAAGAACAGGTGGTACTTATTTTCAAATGATAAACATTGAAGGTAAAAAGTAAGTGAACTAAACTTTAAACATTTGCCACTGACTAGTCAGCCTTCAATTTTTTTAAAAAAAAGCCTCTTCCCCTTTCTGCAAGGCATGGAATTCAAGACATACTACCAAAAGATTATCCTAATTGGTTCTAATATTGTGAAAACCAGTGAAAAAAAAATGCACAACTCTTTATAGACTCTAATTTTTTTACGGAAACATATAAAATGTATATTTTGATTCTCTACATCAGCATTCTGCCTTCTCTAAGAGCCCTTCAAGAGGTGAACAAAAAGGTTGAAATACCTCATATTGCAGAGGATGTTTTGAATGACAAAAATTTTGGAATACTCCTGTGATTTCCTCTTACTTGTGTGGGTATTAAACCTTTCAGTCTGCTCTTCCTAGGAATAGAAATAGTCAAAATTATATTCTTCATCTCTGAACTAAGTATGCCATTTCTTTTCTATATACATAATATTCCAGTTGTAATGACTATGGAAATACTTAAGGTAATAATGCCTTTCTTTTCTAAAATACCATTTATAAGCTATGCTCATTCAGTTCTGTATTTAAAAAACAATTTAAACATTTTCTGAGTGGAGAAAATTATGATTATTCACAGGATGAATTCGGACATAGATTCAATATTTCTGCGGAGAGAGAACCTCTCTACAAACAAGCCAGGTAAATCTAATTTCAATAAGTTTTGCAAATGATCTTCTACAGTAAATCCAGGGTTTCTTATATCTATTAACATCCTGATTGCTTTAGCTGATTGAAAATACATAAATGGAATAATATATAAATATTTATTTGAATAATATATAAGTGTTTGTTTATTGGTTTGAATCTGTCCATTCTTTCTTTGGTATACTTACAGTTTATATGCAGAAACTGCCTCTGCATTTTTATTCTCTTAGTTTCTCATATCTAATTTTTTGATTTGCACCTTTTTTTTACTCTTTTTCCAGCACACAAGAACGCCTTTATGATAAGTATTTAAATAATTCTGAGATATATTTCTGTGTGTACTGCAGGTTTTAAAGTGAATACGATTATGTTGGAGATGTGACTGTAATCTTCAAATCTACTTCTGTCTCCATGGGAAGCAAAAACTGGAAAACAGAATTCTGTTTTCATAATATTTCTGCAGGAAAGACACATGGTTCCTTGGTCACCAAGATTTTGTCACTAAAATGTCTTAAAAGGGGTTTTTTATTGAGTGTGCTGTCTAAATCAGCTTTGCCATCAATTTTGCAGCCATTTGTAGTCAAAAGCAATGAGTGTCTCAGCTCATAGGTTTCAAAGTAATATATTAGAAAATCAAAGTAAGAGTGCACTGAATGGAAACTGCATTGAACTTCAGAAAGCAATATTGATAGTTTTTTTCCTGCTGAGGCAATTAGAGTGAACAGCAAAACCTGGTTTTGATGCTATTAGCTGTTGACAATTTAATTATTCCAAGGATTTTCTTAAGAAGTTTCTTCAAAGTATTAATGTGTTGCCCAACACAAAGTTAAGGTGTTTTTTCTTTTTTTTTTAACAAGGAATTATAAATTGCTACTAGATTGCATTTAAAATGTAATATGTATGAAAACTTTAAAACTAGAAATATGTTTTCTCTGAAGGGAGCTGAATTAATAATGTCAATGCAAGAGGTCAAATATTTAAATATATATAATATCTAGAAAATAAAGAAAGAGTAGAAAGCGGTGAGTAGAAAGGATTGCCAGCCTTGTTAGAGCTGTTGGAAAATCCTAAGTCTCCTTTCAGACTACAATACTGAAGATTTCGTAATGGTCTATCAAGAAGCATCTGTATTTTAATTAATTAATTAAATCATTAATTAAAAAATGTGACCTTGCCATGATACAGCAATGATTATTTTCTGTTGCATTTTGGTTGTTTTCTTATAGCTTTTTCACCTACAGCTGTCAGAAGAAGAAATACTGCATAAATCATTGCCTAGAAAAATAACCTGTACTTGCACAGAACTTCATGAATGTAATGAAACAAAAGGTGCTGAAAAGATCTTGAGAAAGTTATGAGGTTTGAAATTTTCATTCTCTTAAAATCAGAAATACGGAAAAGTTGGAAGAATCTCCTGGTAGGTATTTACCGATTGCATATACTCTTATGTTGTGGACTTCGCAAAACATTTCCCGTTAGGTGCCTGAGTATGACTACAGGAACGGTGTCAGAAGCTCACAAAATTATTTAGTGTCATGTTTAAGAGTGAAGTATTAACACTTAATTATCTCTGCTGGACTTAGTTGTAAACTGATAACCTCTTTTACTCGTGTCACCCCAGAACCAAAATAGTTTAAAAATTGTGTCTTATCAAATTTTATCTCCTCTGAAGTTGCTTCCTCCTTTCTCTCAAACCATACCAATTTTTACCGGTTTTTTTTTAAAGCCTGCTTTTTCATCTACGCTTATAGCATTTGTTCATGGAATTCCTGCTTTCCAGACATGCATGTTCATCAATGATGTGACTCCGAGATTAGCTCAGTTGTTTAGAGCGTGGTTCTAATGGTGGTAAAATCACCAGGGTTGTGGGGTTAATCCCTGCATGGGCCATTTACTTCAGAGCTGGACTTGATGATCCTTGTGGGTCTCTTCGAACTCTGAATTACTGTGAATCTAAGATGATTAGCTAAGCAAAATAATAAATAATGGAAGGTCATGTTTCTCTGTGCAAAGGTATGATGGTCCAATTCTTTGTGAAATAATCTTCCATCACAGCAAAACAGGAAATTAGTGTTGTCACTGTTAGGGAAATGGGCTTAAAAAAATACTGCAACATTATTGAATAACAGCAATCTATGTTCCAGGTGAGATGTGGTGAAAGGGTTTAATGGAACATACATAAATACTAGAACTATAAAAGGTATTCTGCTAGGGGTATTGGGTATTCTCCTAATTTAAGATGTGTTGCTTTATGTAGCAGCTAATGCAAAAAAAAAAGGGATCTGAGACCTTGAGTTAGCTGCTGTCTAAATAAAGAAACACAGAATTTCAAAAGCACTTGCATTTTGTCCCTGATTCACAAGGCTTAGAAAAAAAATTTCCTCTCTTCACAGAGCATTGGAAAAAGCCTCATAGGATCCCGGAATCTATAGATAATAACTATCTAATCACTAAAAGAAGAACTTACAAATTTAATTTCTTCTCCAATAATTTTTGTCCTTTATTTTTTCAGTAGTTATTAAAGGAAAGAGAATAATTTGTTTTATGCTAATTGTTCTCAGATTGTCTGCTTAATTTGCCAAATTGTTCCAGTAAATATAAATAGTAATTTATATGTGTCTTTTGAACTGTAAATTATAATAAGTTTTAAATCTAAGTTCTTTTAGCTGGGGGGGTTGGTTTATAGTAGTTAAATTTTCTTTTAACTTAAAAACATCACTGTAATAAATATAGACTTTTACTGGAGGTGAAGAAAATGTGCTAATTAACCTTTCCTTACAATAAAATCTAGATTTATGAAGGCATTAGCGTCGCTATGTTAGGCAGATCCACCAGGGAGAGCAAGAGATAAAATATTGAAAACTGCACTGGAACTCAGTGTTAGATTCAGGCCATACTTGCAACTGTGTTAATAGTGGTAAAGAAACTTTAAATTACATTGGTCATCTGCTTTAACATTCAAGTTTGGGTATTAAGTTTTTTAAAAATTCATCTATATGAACCATGTCTAGTTTGAACAGTCTCAACTATCTCTGACTTTCCTCACAGGAGGAAATGCTCCAGTCCCTTTATCATCTTCGTGGCCGTTTGCTGGACTCTCTCCAGTATGACCATGTCTCTTTTGTACTGGAAAGCCCAGAACTGCACACAAAACTCCAGGTGTGGCTTCGCTAGTGCCAAATAGAGAGGAAATACCATCTCCCTTGACCTGCTCTGCCTAATGCAGTCCAGGATACCATTTTCCTGCTTTGAAGCAATGGTACGTCCCTGTTTCATGTTCAGCTTGATGAGCAACTGGAAACTCAGGTCCTTTTCTGTCAAGCAGCACTCCCTCTGTGTGGTGCACAGCATGTACTGGTGCCTTGGGTTGTTCCTCTCCAGGAACAAAAGTGCAGGACTTTGAACTTTTCCCTGTTCAACTTCCCGTTGTTCAACTTCCCCTTGTTGAACTTCATTATGTTCCTGTCAGCCCGCTTCTCTAGCCTGTCAAGGTCACTCTGGATGGCAGCACAACCCTCTGCCATATCCGCCACTCCTTGTTTCGTGTCATCAGCAAGTTTGCTGAGGGTGCGCTCTGTCCCATCATTGAAATCATTAACAAGGTGTTGAATAGGATCAAGCCCATTATTAACCCCTGGCTAGCTCCTGACTTCCAATCAGATTTTGTGTCACTAAACACCATCCTCTGGGCCCAGCCTTCAGCCACTTGTAAATCCAGCTCACTCCTCATCCGTCCCATAAGTCAACATCTTGTCTATAAGAATCTTGTGGGAGACAGTGTCAAAATCCTTACTGATGTCAAGGTAGACAATATCCACTGTTTTCCCTTCAACTACTGAGTCTGTAATTTCATCATTGAAAGCTATCAGGCTGCTCAGGCATGATTTTGCTTTGGTGAATTCATGCTGAGTATTCCTGTTGCCTGTCTTCTTGTGTGTAGAATTACTTTCTAGGATTAGTTCGTCATTCACCTTCCTGGGGATCAAGGTAAGGCTGATGAACCTGAAGTTCCTTGAGAACCATTTTTGAGAATAAAAGTGGTATTTGATTTCCTTCTGCTTTCAGGCACTTCTCCTAATTGCCACAACCATTCAGAGATTATCGAGAGTGGCCTCGCAATGACATCAGTCAGCTCCATCAGTACTTGTGGGTGTATTCCATCAGGGATTATGGATTGCATAGCCATTTTGCATAAATATTCCGTACCCTGATCATTTTCCACCAAAGTAAAGTCTTACAGCCTTTGTCCTTGATGTCAGGCCCCTGGGATTCCTGAAAACTGATCTTGTTAGCAAAGACTAAGGCAAAGGTAGCATTCAGTATCTCAGCCTTTTCCATGTCCTGTGTCACTTTTTCCATTCAGCAGCAGGCCCACCTTTCTCTTAGAGTCTTCCTTTTGTCAGCCATGTACTTATAGACACATTTCTTGCTGCCTTTGATATTGCTGGCCAGATCCATTTTCATGTGTCTGTTTAGGAAAGCATGCTCTGGCAGTGTCTCTGTACTTTTCCCAAGTTACTTGTGCCTCAAGGATGCTAGCAGTTGCCAACTGTGAATAACATATTTGACAAAGGCAGGGAGACCCAGGCCTCCCTTTCTAAATTGCAATAAAGGATTTGATTCTGATACTGTCGACAGGTATGCCTGAGAAAGTTAGCTGAACACCCTCCAATACAGTGGAGTCCCCATAATGGGACACCGACAGACTGGTCAGGCACAAGGGTCTTGGCTTTGCCAGAGCATTGGCAGACTGATCAAACATAAAGGGTTCAAGGAACCTTCATATTATATAACACTCATCTTTGCTTCATATGATGTCCCTAATTCATGCAGCAAATAATTTAAATTCAGCTATCAAGAAGACACTCTATAGAAGCTTCTTGCTTCACGCAGCAATTTTCTTTAAACTACTTCTACTTAAAAGAAGCTCTGCTGAATGTGCATTATTTAGTTTTTATGTTTACACTAGAGATTGTGGGCATGTATGTAAGTCTGTTTGCTTAAAACTCACCTGTCAAATGTGCCTCATTGTGAAGGATGTCCTTTATTTTAGACTCAAACCTGATGTTATGCTGAATTTATTCTTTTAAATTACTTATATCAGAAATGCTGAATCAGTATATTGAAGTGATTCAAAATGTTACGCTGAGTCTGCTTTCCCAGTAGGGACCGTGACAGTGGGCCTCACTACTGGGATCACATTCACTGCCAATACCCTTCCTCATATAGCTGACAACATAAGAACTTTCCCACAGAAGATATGTGCAGGGAAGTAATGTTTTTTCAGAGCCAAGTAAGAAGAGCTAGCAGTTAACTCCATTGTCTTGAATATTTGACAGTTCAATGAACCCTGTATTTCACTGTCCCTCCTCTCCTATTTGCCTTTGGGATAAAACTATATGGATTAATCTTGAAGAAATTCTAAATGCTTCTCCTAAAAAAATTTCCATAGTATTTTATTATTTCTTCTTCTCTGAGAAATGAATGCAAGGCTGACCAGATACACCATCAACACAAGTAATCAGCTATTATATGTTGTGTTTTTAATGTCAAAATTTTCCTTTAAAAGGAATGTAAAACCCAATTAATTTAGAGATGCCAAATTCAGTCCTTTATCATTGTTTTTCAGTAAATAACCTTGCTATACTGTAGATGACTTTGCACAAGGTCTTAGTTTTTTCCATTGTCTATCATCTTTTCAATGCTCAGAAACCGAAAAGACAGTAGTAATGAAAATACTTTATACAAAGCCCACAACATATCAAGCATAGTATATTGAGGATTAATTAAATGCTTTACTGTGTGGGGTTTTTTTGTTTTGTTTAAGATGCAAGTGCAGTATCATTGCAGTATCTGATACCTGTAGCAGCTTGACCATTTTTTATAGCAGCAGGAAGATTAATGTGGTTGTATAATAGCCTAATTAAGTATAAATTTGGTTTCTCAGGTGTCTGAAAAGTCCTTGAGGTTTCTAAAACAGAAAGATTAGAAAGAGGATGATTCTTTATGAAACAAGAACTGGAAAATATTTATTTCACAAAGCAGAACTTTTTTTTTAAGGAAAAATCAAAAGTACAAACAAAATGTCTTTAACAGAAAATCTATTTTTTCCATTTTTAATGCAGAATATTTAAGATGTCGCTGTGATTCATAGATAAACTTCTTTGGAAATTTTTCCACCCTACTTGCAGGGATGCAGCAGTAGAACATATAAGGGTTAACATTTTTAATATTCAATAGTCAGCGACATGCTTCTAGTAATTTTTCTGGCTAAGCAGTCATTTTCTGTGACAGAGAATGATTTATTGCCCAGAAAACTCAGAAGCATCACTAAATTTTGGCAAAACAGGTAACAAATCATGTACTGAAGTGTAATGATTGGTAAGTAAAGATTCTTTTCGTTCTCCAGGGGAAGAAAAATTTGCTAACAAGAAACATTAGCTGCCTTGTAGTAACATACACACAATTCTTCTAAAGCATGAGCTCTTAAGTCAAGGAATTTCCTTACCAAATATAATCTTCAAAGAATTAATTGTGGGGAATAGTGTGTTTTTTATGGTCACACTTTGTTATGTTTATTTTTCCTGTTGCTTTATTTTATTTTTAAGTCCAGGCTACATATGCTTTACTTCAATTTTACCATATGATTGGTTTGAGTATTTTCAGCACTGAAGAAAGAATCTTTTCCTCCCTTTCATTTTCTCTATAAGAACACACTAGACCGATTTTCACTTCAGTGTTCAGTCCTGCTAAGTAGCCACACAGGCAGGTTTTAGATCTGTCCATCACATAAGGCAATCTCTTATTGGCTATATGCCTGCACATTTTCACCTTGCTTTTCTCTTCCCTACTTTTAGAAAGTTGTTTGCGTTTTGGGTTTTTTGGGGGAGCGTTTTGGGGTGGAGAGGGGGCTGTAGCAAATCCACAGATTTTTTTTGTAGACTTTCTGTACTGTGCAGCAGAAACAACAGAAAATCTGTGTTTGCTTCCCCTTTTTCCTCATGCCTTCAGTAAATTCTCCATTCTGATTTTGGATCCTTCTGATTTTTCCTTGGTTTTTTTTGTCGTTACTACCCTGGGAAAACAGATTTTAGAAAACAAGAAATCATGTCCTCGATACAGTACACTTTTCATCATTTTACAATAAATAGGGCTTGTTTCTTTTTGATTGCCTGTTCCATTTTCCCTGTGGCATTATTTCTGTTGGCTTTTTGTCCACTATGCATGACATCTTCCCACAGAAACTTCTGAAAAGTATTCACAGTCTATCTGCTTATTGTACTACATTTTTACACTTGAGTTTTGTACCCAGAGTATGAACTTTTTCATTCTTCTCCTTCATGCTTCTCCTTTCAGTGCAAATTTAACAAATGGTTTTAAAGTTCATTTCACTTATAATGGCAGTAAATTACTGAAAAAAAATCTAAAAAATAAAAAACCTTTGGTACTCAATACTGTTGCTCACAAATAGCCATCTACTGCAATTTGAAACACTCTAGCTGTTTAACCTACACTCCTGAAGCAAGTATTTAAAATTATCTTTCATCTACATGGAACATTTTAATAGTTCTCCTGCAAGATTTTTTTTTTCCTATAAATCTTAGGAGTATGGTTTTGATCTGAAACAGAAACAAAAGTTTATCTGCAACGTGAGATTACCTCTGCCCACATCCAGGTTGTTAACAAAAATGCTACTTTTGCATCTTCAAAATGATACACTGATATCACAATACTTTATTGTTTCAAGGAATATGAACAATCTGTCAGCAAGCACAATTACATAGACTAGTTTTTCCTGTGCTGACGAAGTAAAATGTAAAGGAGAACATTCCTTTTTTTCTTGCAGAAGAGCTGCTCTCTCAACCAACAGCAAACAAAAAAACACCCACAAAACCCCAAAAGAAAAACTGTTTCTTTAAAATTGTTTTGGCAAAATTATTAGAAATAGGAAACATGGAAGCAATCAATAAGTCTGTGAAAAAATAACATGCATAATTCGTATGCCTGATTTAGGCAATCCTTTTCTAATTTTCTGACAGCTGGCTTCTCAGATTCTGCAGTGACATTTCGTTAACAAGCCACTCATTTGCAGTGATGAACAGGCACAATTTTGATATCCTTTTGATTAAAACATATCTTATC
Organism: Cnemophilus loriae; assembly: GCA_013397755.1. Lineage (NCBI taxonomy): Eukaryota > Metazoa > Chordata > Aves > Passeriformes > Corvidae > Cnemophilus > Cnemophilus loriae. The sequence continues at coordinate 217,191 of VZTF01003050.1, read as the reverse complement.
CCAGTATTGGAAAACCTGCCATTTTCCCCTAACTAAATCTATGGCTACTGCACAGACAGTAGTTTCATTACTGGAAATTATCCAGACTTTCTAAAGAAGATATTGCGTAGAATAATGTGTAGAACTTCTGTGCTAATACCTGTAACAAAAGGTGTTTGCTTTTGCATTCAGGCTGTCAATTTAACTGTCCCTCAGAGAAATCAGCAGAAGTTGTTCTGATGGGATATAGAACAATATAAAGTATCCAGAATAGTCTTTCCTCAAAGCTACATGTATTACAGTACCCTTTTTTAAACCACACAGTAGGTGCTTCATCTGGTTTCTAAAACTGTAGTTTTATAACTTAACAAAAGAGGTAAAAAAGTAAAAAAGCTTTTGAAGTTTATTACTATAGCTAGACAGTTCTTTCAGCCAAATAATAGAAATTTAAATCTTATTTTGCTTTTTTTTTTTCATTGAAACAGTTTTTCTTTTTTCAGTTATTATCAAAACCTACATGGTTTTCAATAAGGGAAATTGAGCACTCTACAGTCTGCAGTTTTTACAGAAAAAAAAACCCAAACCTCAAAACAAAACCAACAGTCTCAACATTGCAAGTCTTATCTTCCTGCTAAAAGTCATTTAAAAGGGTTCAGTGAGCATATTGTATTAATGAAGTACAACAAAATGAGAAAATATTGCCATTTTATAAGATAATGCAAATCTTACTTACCCTTTTTATAATGTAAGATATCCTTGACATGTTTATTCAGAGGAATACAATTATCATAGCACATTGTAAATAATATTTTATACTATTTATGTGTATTTGGTCTTTATTATGCAAATTTTGTGGTCTGTGTTTGTAGAATTTGTCCCAGCCATTGCCTCAGATAAGGAAAACTGCCAACATAAGCTTTGGGAAAATCTGTATTATCATGCACTGCTGATTTTTTTTGTACCTGAATGTTTTTGGTTTTTATCATTTGAGGTAGCTATATTTGATTCAATTAGTTCCCTTTTAAACTTGTATGATGACTGCACATAAAAATGTACTATATTTGATTCAATTAGTTCACTTTTAAAATTATATGAGGACTGCACACAAAAATGTACCTAAGTTTTCAAATATCTTAAATATAGTAGTGGTAAATATAGTAGTGGTTTCTGTTTATTGGATTGAAAACAATAATATTTTTTTCCCTGTCTTTCATGGAGGGTCAGATAACACAAAAATATAAATTGTCAGCATAAATAGCTTTTAATTTTATGATCTTGTAAAAGCGTGTTTTTCTATACCACATGCCCTGCTAGCAGTTTCAAAAAATTTCTCACAGAGATGCAAGCACTGTGATGTGTATATTTTTATACCTCTCCCTCTGTAAAGCTATCACCTTATTCTCAGGTGCCACCACCTCAGTCAGCATCTATGTCATTACGTTTTGCCATTACCCAGGGGATTTTACTGCTGCTGCAAAATTGTAAGTTGCATCTTCATCGCTATACCTGATGAATGTATATACTGACAAGCCATCTTGCCACACAGCGGATATAATTCCACTTCATTCACTCTAGTAAAGACTATAACCTAAAATAAAGCTTAATCATATCAAATACCCATTAATAGTAAATGTGGGTCAGAAGAGGAACGTTAAAGTTACTGACTATGGGCCAGATATTTCAAAACACTGAGCAAGAATATGCTTAGATTTAATGCTCACAGTACTTTAGGTGAAGATACAAAGCCTAAGTCTTCCATTTGAAATCCACACTCAGAACACATAGAAAAAGATATCTTTAAGAGTCTATAGTTTCCAGGTAAGGTCAGCTATCCACTTATTTTCAGTCTTCCAAATAATTGAGCAAAACTCAGGTTTGTTTGTTTGCTTGTCGTGGTTTTATTGTTTGGGGTTTTTTTCAGTCCAGCAGTGAACCTGTCTGCTTTTTCAACTGCCTTTATGTTAAAGAAAAATTGCATACAAAGAGGGAAATAGAGGTCCAGTTCCTTTCTGTGCGTGAGTAGATTAAAAACCATATTTCAATTTTCCACTTAAGTGCCCTAACCATCGTGTAAGCTACTAAGTCTATTAGGATGGTTCCACTTTGAAGAACATAATTCAAGAATCATTGAGTCATACAAAGAAAACATAAAAAGAAGCACAGCTTTGTAGCTTTAGTAGTTATAGACCTTACCAAGCTGGGTGGAAGCCTAAATCTAGTGCCAACTCATGGGAGAGGTTCTGTGTTTTAACCAGCGGAATTTGTCTGTAAAGCCTATGCTTTTTCTTCTACTTTCATATTAACTATTCTAATCCTTACATTTCTTCTTGCTTTTTCCTTTCTTTATGAATTTTTTATTTTGCTGGGTCTTGTGCAGTAGCTGCAGTAGAAAAACTGATAGTAACCCTAAGTATCTTATAACATTTATGTCCCTGGCAAGCGCAAAACCCCTTCAGGTAGAAAAAACACAAAAACCATAGTTTGCACTATTTTCTGAATTTCTAAGTAGTGATTTTTTTAATACTTAGAATAGAGCAACTGGTCCTTGTATATATTTACACACACATATATATAGTTACAATGATTGTTTACAAAAGTAGCTCATACTAGTATAAATTTTGTATACTTCAGCCACATCAGGTTACTCATGGGACTGCTGAGCTCTAAACAGTTCAGAAAAACTCTGATATGTGCAGAAGCACATCTCAAAGAAACTAAGGAAACTTCTAGTTAAAGTGTCACTTAAGTCAACTATTTTTTTGCGCTTCACTGTCAAATAGCATTTGACAGAGGACTATCAGGTTTGTGATTTTGAATATGTGCACGTGTGTTCAGCAGAAAATCTAAATTCTATCTTAAAACTCCACTGTATCTGAAATATCTGGGTTTTTTATAGTTTTGTATCAATCCAAGATCATTATTAGTCTTGCGAAATATATATATATATATTTGTGATACCTGTTTACTAAAAGCCAATCATACATGCATATGCTGAAACTTTACAATAGCAAACATTTCAGAATGTGCCAAACGTGCTGGCAACATAGATTTAATTAACTTGAACAAAAATCAAAAGAAGCTTGCATTAAAAGACACATCTAAAGCGTGTACCTTCCATACAAAATTGTTAACAGCTGATATAAAGAGCAAACACAAAAAACACAAATTATTTTAATTTTATAATGTTACGTTGTAGTTCTCCTATATGTGACACCACTACTAAATTATTAAAATCCACTGGTATAATTTAAATATATTAGTACCATTAAGACAACCAAACAATTCCAATGTTTTATACATTAAAAGATTATAGCTCATGCTGTTTCAATGAATTGTTTATGGAACAGAGCAGAGGGATGCATGAGGCATATGCAGCTTTAGACAAGAAAAGATCGTAAAGGTTTTATGAAGGTGGGTGTGTTTGGTTTGGGCAGGAATTATACACTGTGGAATATCATGCTGAAAAATCATCCCGACTGAACAGAGAATTGATACTCTATTGCAGTTTATATAAGGACCTGGAAGGCTGGGTTTTACAAGTTTACAAATTCATGTTTTACAAGGACTTCTTTTGCAGTAATTCCTAGATGTCTGCACAATAAACTTTTCAAATCCAGAAATATATTTATGCATATTTTATTACAGTAACATATGTAAATGCATTTAAAAGAACTGGGCCCTGTAGACACTCCCTCCAGAACGGCATACAGAACTGAGAAGGTAATGTGGTACTACTACATGTTAAAAAGCTTTTGCTGCTACCTATCTGTGCCTGGTTTGCCCATGCTGTCAGATGACTGATGTTTCTAGGCAAGTGTTGCAAAATCTCATTCTTAGCATCTCCTGTGTTGATGGGGAAATGTCTGCTAAGTGATACATAAATCCCACAAAAGTGTAATGTCTAGTATTTCAGATATTGTGAGTGCAAAATAAGGTGAAAGTGGTTATTAAATAAAATAAAAAATTCTAGAAAGTTACTGAAGCTGATTACATATGGAAGTTACAGGACCTGAATACAGAATTAGATTCTTAAACACTTGTGTTCAGTGCTGCTTAACCATTGGGATGTTTAGCTATGTAATCAATCAGCTTTTGACCTTAAACTTTTGCACGCATTTAAAGAGGTGTTTTACAAAACAGCAAATATTTATATCTATCCCTAGCATAGGATCCAAAAATTTTGTCTTTTTATGTTAGTCTATGTTTACATGTTGTAAAAGAGGCCAGGACTTTTTTCCTGTGTCCCCACGGGTGTGTTAAGTTCTGATTGACATCTGTGGGGATAGATTTACGTCCATCTCGGAGCAGGGTGGCCTTGACCACATTATTTGCAGCAAGTTTGTTATTCCCCAGACCACGTCTGAGCTCTTCACGGAGCTTGCTAGCTGGCGTGGGACAAAACACCTTGAAAAGTATGCAGGCAGTCGGAGAGAAGTGTGCCAGTGTTCAAGGCCATGACTTGACTTTTAGGTTTACTGGGACAGATGCAGCCTGAGAGGAATAATCCTGTGAATCTCTTGTTCTTAAAGAATAATTTTTAATACTCTTCAGGACCTTACTGCCTATAAAAGACTGTTGTCTGCTTTAAGAGAAAGCAGTTTGGAGTCCCTTTGGAGAGAGTAGTTTAAGGCTAACAGTCACCTGAAGGTAAGAATACTCAGCCAAAATACCTGAATGCAGAGCCTGAGTTTTCTTATCAACACCTCTTTGTGTATCAGTTTTACATGAAACAGCCCCTGCATGTGTTAGGGACCGGGACTCATTCTTCTTGGACCAGCATTTCACTTTTCCGGAGAGTCAGAGTTCTTCTCCGCAGGTTCAGGGCGTTGGTTTTACCTGCATTTTCTTTGACCCCTTTATGATAATTCTGCTTAATAAGGCTATTTTTAAAAAGATTTTGACTTTTTTCTTTTTTTTTTTAATTTGCATGAAAATAAGATTGTCTTTATAGATAAAGAGTCAAATATTAGTAAAAATACTTGGATAAAACCTGATACTTTAATGGAACATATATTTCCCTAAAATTTGGACAGCAATATTGAAAAGGTTTTATGAGGTCGTTGAAAATGGAGTAAAAATTTGGTATCAAAAGAAGTATTTATTTCTCATTTTTCCCTTTCTTTTATGGGTGACAAGTCTGAAAAATATAAAAAAAATGAGAAGTAATTCAAACAAGACTCAGAAAGCTTTATACTGAATGACTTCAACTTCTTGCAATACTTTGCATTTATCATTCAATCATGGTCATGAAGTTGACAAACATTCAGGTTAAGTTCTGTGCTTATGGATCTGCTACTACTATGGATCTGCTACGGATCTACTACTGAAGTGAACGTTAATTCACAAAAAAACAATTTTTCTTACGAGTTTCAATACACATTGGAAATATAATAGTTGCTTTCCTAAAGTTAAAATCTACAAGGTCATAGGCAAAGTTTTAAGTGACATTTTACTGTGCAGAAAATTCAGGACGATGGCAACTTCCAGGACTCGCATGAACACTATCTTCCCTGGTCTTTCACCAGATATTTCTTGAGAACCTCATAAATTTCTAAGACTTCATTAGTGCCTCATATAGATCTTTTCTTTTTTTACCTATGTTGTAGTGCAGATACGCTTTTAGGTGAATGACATTTTTGAAGGATAGGTTTCGTTTTGCTTCTCTTCATCCTCCTATAAATTAAGTGATCGACTGAAAAAGTACATCTGAAAATGTCTATTCTTTCCATGTATCTTATGGTCATGTATCTTCAGTCTCTTTTCATTGACTCAGAAAAGAATTAATCAACATAGTTTGTCTTAGACTACATATCAAATTTAAAGACAGTTAATGTTTGCCAAGATAAATCTCATTCTGAGTCAATGATAAATGGAACACCTTAGCCATCATATTTCTTAGTAAAAAGTGTGAACATTGATTTAATATATGCCAATAGTCTGTAGAAAGTATATAGTTTTTATTCACAAATAAATTTTTCATGTGAAATACCCTACATCCTGTAGTGGAGTGAAAGGGGGAAAAGAATTGATACAATTGCAATTTTTTCCTTCTTATTAGAATTTGGAATATTACAAAGCGTACAGTACAGATCAAACACAATTACCTATATTTGCACTTTAATTATTCGAAGAAGTCAGAGACAAAAGTCTTCATGAAGTCTGATTAATAACAAAAAATTCAAACATAAAAAAATCTGTAAAATTACAGTATTTTCTAACAGATTAAAAATCCTCAGTTGAACACAAAATTACATATTTCAGTATATTTGTATTTCAGATATGTACAGATACATCTATAATGTAACTATTTTAAAGAACATAGTGGAACTGAATATTTGTCTTAATCAAACACCAACTTTTTTCAAAATTATTTAATAGTTTGAATGTTAAGAATATATATACTGTTTATCTAATTATTTATTTGCTTGTTCATTTTAAAAATACTTGACTCCACTGTACTGCCATAGAAATTTTAATTGCGCCGTTTTCTTGATACAGACTGAAAAACAATAAATGGCATTAATTATTAAAAATCTGAAAGACGTGACCAATTTTCACAAACCCTTAGCTGTCTTTCAAAGTTAAAAAACCCAACCCAAAATTTTTAGCGAGTTTCACTAAAGTTATGATGTTCAGCAGGAGCAGTTGCTGTCTTTCTGCCATGGCAAAGCTGTTATATACCCCTATGTGTATTGCAAAAGTTCACAACATTTAGTTCTATCTAGCACCATTCCTGCCAATTAAATATTTTAAATTTTCAGGAAAACAAATGCTTAGAGAAGCCCTTTAACTTTGCAATAAATGCGGGGGGGAAAACTGATTTTCTGATTGATTCAGGTAATATGAATAAATTATTAGTCCTTATGGTAGCAAAGAAAATTAATCTTTTGAGCACAATAAAATTAAAAGGTTTTGGCTTGCCTGATCTGAACAAAGTAAGATGAATTTTTAATACAGTAAATTAATTAGGCACATAATGAGGAATAGGATGCATAATAACTCTAATTCTGATAAATAGCAAAATAGTTCAGATCCTCAAAGAAATAAATATCATCCATCACAAACACACCTTAAATTCTGTTTGTTAGGGAATATTAATGGTAAGAGAGCTTGCACAGAAGACTTAGACAAATTCTATTTGCTGATTTTGTTCAGCGCAATTACATTACGTGCTGACCCTCATCTGTAACTTTTTGTGAAATTGATTTTAGGACATTATTCATTTCTGAAGGTGTTAATGTACCATAAAGGATTTGTATTATCGTTAAACATACCGTCTATGCCAGGTGTTACATGTTATTTGCTTCTGCCCTGAAGATCATTTAACAGCTTATAAATCTTTATGGCCCCGTGATGTTTTGCTACAATAATTTGCATCTTTAAATAGCTTCTGAATTATGCATTCTAAAAATAAGCAAAAAGCAACACTTTTGTTATTAAAGAACATATATCTTCTGTTTTACAATAGCCTTAGTTATAAATGTCAAGCAATACTAGTATGAGAAACAATAAAGTCGATTAGGAATGCAAAACCAATTTTTTCCTAACTTTTGACAGCATAAAGGTATTTCAGTGCAGATAAGTAGTTAATCAGTTTAAGACATGCGCTTTTATGAGAACTCTCCAGGAGCATTAAAGAGTTATATAACTCTATAACTCTATTTCAGTAGAATGTCATGGATGCTATCTATAAATGTGTTTTGAAATCTAGGAACTAAATCTTTATTAATAAAATCTAACATAATCTCATCTCTTCTATAATATAAAATGGAATTGGAATTTAAAAAATAACTGATTTCATAGATTTGTCATGACTTCTTGTTATTCTGTGTTATCTTTATTTTAATGAATAGATTTATGCACAGAGGAGGCTGCTGCAAAGGCAGGGGCTTGCCTTTTTTGGTGCATACAGACTGAACCACCATGGGAGAGGGAGGCTTTGGGAAAAACTGGGGCTCATGCTTTTCAAACAGCATTTCGGAATGGAATGTTCACAGAATAATAGAAGCAACAGGGATTTTATACCAAGAAAGAAGCTTTCTCAAGGAAGAACAAAGAGAACAGGTAATCATGAGAATTCACAGAAAAATATTTCCTATGAATGCTGCACGGAGTTTTGCTTTCCAACTTGATCCTCAGCTCTGGTCAGCTTGTACCTCCTTTTTATTGCTTGCAATGTCTTGATGTTTCTGATGTTGCAGTCTTAGTGGTCACCCGGTGGTCTGGCTTATTCATGCGCCTCCTTTGAACTGTCTTTTCAGCTCAGACTGAAATTCATGGAAGAGTCCCCACTGACTTACTTTTGTACATCTGAGCTCTCCCTTTTCAACAGAAAGTAATTTCAAAATCTATCATGTTGCATTGTAATTTTAGAGATTTCTTACACAGTGTTAGCATGTCTATGCAGATTATGCCCATGTATTGTATATGATGGCTAACAGATATTTATTAGCAAAATAATTTGAAAATACATGGTAAAACATACATTGACTTTTAGCTCAGTTAATAGAAGGCAATTACCATAAACCCCACTGTAAAACTTATACTACTTTCCTGTGTTCTTATTCACTAAGTCACTGTTTTATCTATATTGTCAGTGTTACTTATTTTCTTTATGAAAAATATTCTATGTACTCACAGTAGAAGTATTGATTCTCTCATGTGTAATTTAAAGTTTGTATTTTTTAGTGGGAGCTTTCACAATGTTCAGACAGGTTAATTCTTTAACTTTCTATTAAAACTTAGAGACTATTTACTGCATATAAATAATTTTCTTTAATAATTAAAAAAAAAAAAGCAACAAAGGCAAAAACTCTGTGCCCTCAGTACCATTAGAATAGCTTATTTATGTAGTCATTGATACGTATTCTAAACAGGAGATGGTCAAAGATGGTGATAAGAATATAGGTCTGAAATTCCTGAAAAATAGTTTAGATGGGGTTTAAGAAATTTTAGGATTACTGATTTGATCTTCATAACGACTGTGGTATATATCATTCTAGACTATGTGCAGAATCCAGTTTATTAGGAAATAAATTTATCTATATTTAAAAGTAGGAAGGTAAGGGTTGCCAATACATTTTATGAGAGATAACAGAGGCTATTACTTATATAGTATTCCGCATACTGCTTTATAAGGAGTGAATATAAGCTATTGGTCATTGTTCATTGTTGACGAAAAAGTCCTAAGAAAACTGTATTCAAAACTTTTAGTGTTAAAATAAAGAAAAAAAAAAAAGAAAACCTGTTGAAAGTCGTATCATTACACAGTGTTAAATCCTGTTAGTCATAGTAACAGAAATGCACAAAACTGAAAAATAACTTCAAGCCATTAGAAAAGATCTGTTCTGTAAATCCTAATTCTCTGATAATAACCTACTACAGAAGTGGTTTATGCCTTTCATATGCCATCTCTCATATGGTCTATCTGTTCATATTCTAATTATAGTAAAGGGTAAATCTAGTACACAAAGAAACATAAAGTTTTTATCAATTTTCTCTTTTTGAACTAAAGACTAATTGCTTACTCTATTCAAAACTTATTTATGAAGCCATTTCATACAAGATTTATTACTTTTAGTGGAAAAATGTATTTAATATAGTAATCAGAAGTACTAATATTTTGGAGTGAGAAGACACAATTGTTCAAATATAAATGACATTATTAGATTTTTTATTAGTTTGTTTTTTCATTTTGTCTTTATGTATTTGGTATAAAGATATAATCGTAGGTTTAAAGTTATGCTAATGTTTCTTTTAATTTCTTGTTTATTTAAAAACAAAACAATGATTTCTTAATACATCTGTACTGGCACAGGACACATTTGTAAACAGGCCTTGACAAATGTAGCCTCTATCTAAACCCAATAACTCAGAAGAAAAACATTTGTTTTCCTTGCCCAGATACAGCTTCTGCAAGGCTGTTTTCTTACAAATATTGACTTCCCAAGAAAGTATGATTAGAGGATATTCTTAAAGGCAGTTGATCCACAAATTGCAATATCTAAAGGAAAGTAGGAGAGATATGCCATCAATTTACAATCAATTTCCTACAAAATATTGCTAGTAAACTTTCTATTTAGTGGGCTGCTATAGGAACATAGTTTGTATTATTTCTTTTGGTGGTATTCTGTTTTTTCTTTCCTAAGTTTGTGACATTTTGGCTGGGTCAATAACAGGCAGTCTTTTAGCTAATCTTTTTTTTAACCTTTCTTTTTTGCCTTCTCTCTGTTCAGTCTTTTACTTCTTTTCTAACTCTACTTCTTTCCAATAAGTCTTTCTTTTGATCACCTTCCTTGTCTTTCTCCAGAAACATGAATTCGGATGGGATTTGTCGATTCTTTATTTGTCCAAAAATTTAGACTTTAAGCAAATAATATTACTGGATAGTTAAGTGGAAAAGCTAAGGGCATTGAAACACAGAACAGAGGCTCCTATACTCAAGGGAATGAAAACCTGAGACATTTATCTTCCTCTCCTTTGTGGCAAATGAATATATATGTATACTTATGTGACGGAGTTGGAGATTGCTATGGAGTATTTAGAAGACTGAAAATTTTGATCAGTCTCAAATTGTAAAACTAAAGTTTGCTAAGTACATTCATTAGCAAAATATTTATTGCAAATGGTCAGTTCTTACAAATTATTTATGATCATTGCTGCTTTTACAAAACTCTCACTTTTTAACAGTTATATTCTAAATTATGTTATTATACATTGCCATAGATCTGAAGTTGAACATTTAACACTGACAGCTATCTTGTTAAGTCTTATCCTTAGGGCCCAGGTGATGAGGCCTGAGAACTCATCCACCAGAAAGCTGTAACTAAGGTGTGAATTTTCCTCGCTTGCTCTTGCCCAATGCTTTCATGTTGTTGCAGTCTTCTGTGCTATTCATTGAACACGTGTGATCAGGCCCTAAGTCAAGACTGTTGATTTCCGAAAAACAGCAACAAAGCTGGTAAAATATCTAGAGAACAAGTCCCATGAGGAGAGGCTGAGGAAACTGGGATTCTTTAGCCTGGAGAAAAGGAGGCTCAGGGAAGCTCTCATCGCTCTCTACACCCACCTGAAAGGAGGTTGTGGGAAGGTGAGTGTTGGTCTCTTTTCCCAAGCGACAAGCAATAGGATGAGAGTAAATGGCCTCAAGTTGTGTCAGGGGAGGTGTAGCTCGAATATTAGGAAAATCTCTTCACTGAAATGGTGGTCAAGCACTGGACCAGGCCATCCAGGGAAGTGATGGAATCACCATTCATGGTGTGATGAATCCAATGACTGATGTGAGGTTACCTATGACTACAGGCTGTTCAGAAGGCACAGACAAGGAAGGAAGGGCAGAGACATGCTCTCTGCATCAAGACATGGATAGTGTGAAGAGCTCTCTGAAAAACAGCCATAAACAGGTTGAAAGCTTGTGGGTAAGAATCAGAGACTGAGGCAACAAAGGGAGCCTTGTGATTGGTGTCCACTACAAGCCGCCTGTTCCTGAAAGCTTCTTATTCCAGCTCCAGGAAGTAAAATGCTTGCAGATTCTTGTTCTGCTGGAGGACTGCAATCAGCCTGGTGCCTGCTGAAACTGTAGCTTAGCTAATCTTGGAATGCATGGAGGATAACTTCTTACATGAGGTAACAGACAGCTCTACAAGCAGGGATGTGATACGGTACCTGATGATCCCCAATGCAACTGAGCTAATTGGTGATGACAGGAGTGGAAGCAGCCTGGGCTGACCATAATCATACACTGGTGGAGTTTACAATCCTGAGGAATATGGGTAAGGCATAGGGCAAACTCAGGACCCTGAATTTTGGGAAAGAAAACTTCCACATGTTCTATTTGTGGGACTGTTTCTCAGACAAATAAGGGCAGCTATTGGAACAGATTTTTACATTAGTTGCGCACATTCTTTGGAGCTATTTGAACAAATAGAATTAGATACTATAATAAAAATTCTCCGTTTTCCTTGACAATCTGAATTACCCCGGTAATTCATTACCAATTGCACTGCCTGCAATCAGAAAACAACACAAAATAACTCTAGTGATTAGTGTCTAAAAGTCTCATGCAGGATGCAAATTAAAATGACTAGATGGATTATCTCTGGGATTACAAAACAGACTTGACAAAGCTAGCAATTTGGATTTTTCTTGATCCTTATGCTTCCATAACTGCATTTAGTCTTTTTTGACCATTTTTATTTCTGTATTGATGAAGTCTTAAGGATCATTCAACTGCATGGTTAGCTTTTCCTGGAGAGAAAGAAAGAGCTAAAATGTCTTCACGGTCTCTTTTCTAACGAGTTACTCCTCCAGTCTAGCTTATTAAACTCATCTGATTAAATCTTGTGTAACTCTAGGCTGTAGTACCTGATTATATTGGGATATCAATCCTCCACTTCAACCCATGCTTGCCTCTTGACTGCTACAACTGCCCCTATCAACAACCCAGTTCTGAAGACTTAGTCACAGCAAATCTACAGGACTCATGAAAAAGGGTTGCAAACCATGGCAGCTCTACTTCAGCAAGAGTAGAGAGTGCTCCCATGTCCTTCTCAGGCACTGACCTTTCCCACTTAATAAATAAAAGCATGCATGATGTGGAGTAGATCCCTCATATTTTCTTAAGCATTTCAATACATATTTTAGGATTTGATTGACATATTCTCCAATTTAGTGAAACTCCAGAAATCTGAAGAAAGCACCACCTAAATAAGGTACTGATATTGGACACATAGTTTCTCATTAATAGTAGTTTCCTATGTCTGACGTTGCCTTTTTTTCCTGGGTTAAAAATTCTAAAGTTATGTATATACTTTCATGAAGAATCCTTCTCTAATGGATCTTCACAGTGTTTCAGGTTGGAGGTGGTTAGATGATCCGTAAGTTCTAAAATTTAGAATTAATAATGGCAGTCTGAGCAGCAACTCAGTTAGTATAATGCACTGCTATTATCACATGTAAGTTTAAATTCCTAGGGTGTTAAGAAGTATTAAAAAACACTTGTCTTAATGCACAATAAGAAAGAAAAAAACTTATATTCTCTTATGTTTGGAATAATGTTTTTCTGAAGCATTATCAGGAAGATGCCAACTATCATGAAAATAAATTTGCTTCCTAGGAAGCTGAATGCCTATTTTACCACACAGAAGACATTTAATGCTAAAGAGAATTCAGACTCGAAATTCTACTGATTTTCTGCACAATTTTCATTGCTAGTTTTGCCTTGGCAATTAAAAATAATGATGGACTGATATAAAATATATGCAAAGGTAGAAAGAAAATGAGGTATCAACTTATTATTATTGCTGCAATGAGAAAGTAAACTAAGCTGGTAAAGTTTTATTTAGAAATTATTCAAAGTTATTCAGTAATTAACAGTCTTTTACACTGTGCACGAGTTGCCAGTGACTGACAATAATAAACGATATTTATTTCTGTTATTCAGCTGATGATAATGTGCTACTCACATATGAATAACTTTATCTAACCATTATATTTTTGAAGTTCTTTGTATTGTTTAACTATTATTTACTAATAGACAATTCCTGAATATTGCAAGAGTCAGTGAACTTAATTTGTCTCCCAAATGCAAGGAATGCACAAGGTCTTTCACGTTTTTTCTGTTCAAAGAGCAATATATAATTTTAAACCATTGATCCAGATATTTCGGTTTAAATCCTCTAGTGAAAATATTACAGGTGTACAGTAATGCATTCTTTTTTTATGCCCTTTAAGGTATACATGTTTTAGCTACTGCTAGATGACAATGAAATATATCTTGAAGGAAAAAGTATGCTGCGTGACCCAAACTTCCACTGATGTAAGTCGGAGGAACCCTCAGAATTTGAATTATCTACACAGGACCATTCAATCTAAGGTTGTGACGTATAATTTTCACAATAAGTAATTGATATAGGTACATTTTTGCTTGTTTTATTATTGAAGTCACTGACCTGTCTGACACTTAAAATATTTAGGTTTAAGTTAAAAATAAATTTTAATACGCTTATCACCTACTAGCAATTCCACTTATTGTTGACTTCGTTATATTATTTCCTCTAATCTTAGATATCTAGCAATCCTTTGACTTCATGAAGAATCACAATTTTTTTCTGTGTTAATTCCAGACCCTCATTGTAAACCAGTAGTTACAATATTTTAATATATTAATGTTCAAACATTATCTTTCTAAAGATGATTTCTCTCTGATTTTCAATCATATGGACACAGATATACCTTTTATTTTTCTTTCTAAATAGTATTCATTCCTTGTGTATATCTAAGAAAGATGTATCCTTCCTTTCTCCATTTTCAATTTTGAAATTTTTGTCTTTTCCTCTGAAATGTTACCTTTGTGTATATTTTCTTTCCTCCATCCTCATCCAGTTTACCTCAACACACACATTCAGGAATAAAATATTTCAACAGTTTGTAGGTTTGTTTTTTTTTTTTTTCTACTTCAGAAACTCTGATAAAACAAAATTTAATTCATGAAAAAAGTAGAAAGCCTGTGAAGTTAATAGGCTCCCCATGATCTTTCAAGAGAATGCCTACATCTTATTTGCTTAGCAGCTCTTGCTTTATTTTTTTCCTCTTAGGGGCACAATATGAAGTAGAATGAAGACCTCAAAAAGGTTAATCATATATTATTAAATAACAGTTTTATATGTCTTCTACTTCACTCCATTTGATTTTAGCCACCTAAAAATTAGGCCTGTAAGGCTATGTCTGTGCTGCTAAATTAAAGATGACCTGCTAATCCCCAGACCTAAGATCAAATATCAAATGTTTGGCATCCGTGATACTTACAGCCAGTATGCTTTGCATCAGATTTTCATGAAGATGGATAAATGGGATAATCAAAACCAGAGTCAGGAAATTATTTAAGAGTTAAACAATAAGAAAAGTACGTGTTTAGTATTGGAATGCGCTCCTTCTCCTTCTTTTGTTCTGCAGCTAGTATGCACCTTATGTATACATCTATTATGTAAACTTCCTCTACTACAAAGGTAGAGATACATATTTCTGTTGGTTTGTGGTTTTTTGGGGGGTTTGTAAAAAAAGTTGGTATTTGTAAAAGGAAAAGAACAGAAAACCTAGTCTTGACTTGAAGACTTGGGAGATACCACTCTTCCTGGCTGGCTGAAGGAGAGACACAGAGATGTGTCCTGCCAGCAGTGAGGTTGAGCCTGCACTCACAAAAAGCTTGCCCCAACAAACACACACTATATGGACCCAGAAGGACACAAAAACAGGTGAACAGAACTTTTACAGGCATACCCACAAACATACACAACACTCAAATTAGCATGAGCAACAGAAACTGGGCCAACCCTATTCCTCCTTAAGGCTGTCCACTGGTAAAATTTGCTTATGGGAATATACGGTTACTACCACCAAGTCACATGTCCAGCCACATTTACTGATCCTTCAAAAACTGACTTCAGATCATCTAGTTTCCACACCCAGAGCTTGTGTGTTTTACCTGGTATCCAGCTTAGAGGTTATGCCTTTCTAGATGCTGGTCTCCATCTCCTTTCTTCTTAATCTTGAAGTTTAATAGTGAACCACTTACTGCACCCAACACACAAACAGAATAGAAAGTAGCTAGGAATAGAGTCTAATAAGAGGATAGGATGGATTGTGATAATCAGTTACATTAGAATCTTCATTAAAATAATTTTCAGTAAAAAGCTTTGTTATAACTAAGTATTTAACTGACAAATTATTCGGTGTCTTTGCAATGGTGACGAGTGTTCATCTGCAATCTCTTGTTTTACACAGTGATTGTACAGTTTTAGGATATCTACTGACTTAATATTTGGTATGGGAATAGCAATGAATTCCTTGACTCTCTCTAATTAAGATTAATTTCTGTATGACAAAAAGAAAAATCATTATAAGAATAACCTTCAATTTCCTATGCGTGAGTGACTGGATTGCAAATTCTCTTTGGTAGCTGACTTTTCCCTTCTGATTAAATGAGGTTGACTGCCTTATGGATAAAGTTCAATGTTCATCTAAATCTCAGGGACTTTTAAACATTACTTCTAATATGGATGAACTAAGGCCTTCTTGCAAGACTGAGTGTTGTAATATACAGTTTCACAACATACGTACTTGCACTGGGTTGACCCTGGCTGGATGCCAGGCACCCACCAAAGTCTCTCTCTCACTCTCCTTCTCAACTAGACAGAGAAGAGTAAATATAAGGAAGCATGGCTTCATGGCTTGACATAATGTCCAGAAGACAAATCATGGACATCATGGACAAAACAGGCTCGAATTGGGGATGTTAATTGAATTTATTACTAATAAAAGCAGAGCAGGATATTGAGAAGTAAAAGCAGATATTAAAACACCTTCACCCAACCACTCCCTCCTGTTACAAATGAGTGCTTTGAGATCACTTTAAGAACCACCAGGAAAGGTATCAGTAAAAACAGATTTAATATTAAAGTGAAAGCACTGACCACTGTGGTCCAGAAGAGCTCAAAGGTTCTCATTTTCGACTGCTGTTTATAGGCCGCAACAGGGTGGGCATTGATTGTAACAATGTTTCATCCTGGCCTTTCTCTGAATCAACAACTTTCTTTAAAAGTGTAAGAACAAGAATGTTATGCCACTCTGGAAAAAAAGAAAAGGTTCCAAGGCTGTTCATAAAAAAACTCCCAAAAAACCAGGAGCTCATTAGATAGCACCAGTTCCTGGGGGCAGCCAGTGTTTCCAATAAGATCAGGAGGAGCTCAGCCCAGGTGCTATTAATCAAGGGCCAAGGCCTAATGAGCATTTCTCAGATCATAGCGTAAAAGGCCTGAAAAAGGGGAGTGGGGGGAAGATGCACCACAACACCTCCTTCCTAGCTCCACCTTCTACCTAGAAGTGCAGAGAGACAGGGAACAGGGGTTATAGTTGGTTCATCACACATAGTTTCTGGGCTGCTCAGGGAGAGGAGTCCTTCCTGTGCTACAGCATGGATTCCCTACAGGGTCACGAGTTCTGTCAACAAACCTGCTCCACAGTAGGCTACTCTCACCACAAGTCTGCAGATCCCTGCCAGGAATCTGCTCCAACATGTGCCTCCCATGGGTTCACAGCCTCCTCTCAGGCATCCACCTGTTCTGGTGTGGGTGCCCTCCACAGGCTGCAGGTGGATCTCTGCATCCCTGAGATCCTCCATGGGCTGCAGGGCACAGCTGCCTCACCATGGTCTGCACCACGTGCTACAGGGGAATCTCAGCTCCAGTGCCTGAAGCACCTCCTCCCCCTCCTTCTCCACTGACCTTGGTGTCTGCAGGGCTGTTCCTCTCACATATTCTCACTCCACTTTTCTCTGAGAGCAATTACTTATGCACAATAATTCCTTTTTCTTCTTCTTAAATATGTTATCATAGAGATGTTGCCATCATTTCTGATTGGGTCCAGCTTTGGCCAGTGGCACATCCATCTTGGAGCTGGCTGGCATTGGCTCTGCTGGACATGGTGGAAGCTTCCAGCACCCCTTCTGACAGAAGCCAACTCTGTGAACCAAAACCTGGCCATGCAAACCCAATGCAGTACTCAAAGTCTGTCACTAGTTAATGTATCTTAAAACATAAAGAGGCACAGGAGACCGATGGTCCTACCTGCCAGTTCTGTCAGTTAGTTCTAAATAATATCATCTAAGTGGCTTTCAGGACCATTTGCCAAATTTCTCTAAATGCCTGCTTCAAAGGGCAACTCACATCTTCTAAAAATCAAGAAGTGGGAAAGATACCTTACAACTTGTAACTCTAAGGTAAGCCACATGGTACAGAAGACAACATCTGGCTTAAACAAACATGACATCTTCTGATACATTATATAGAAATAGAATCTCAGAAAAAAAATAGCCTGGTAGTTAAAGTTCCTTTCTGTTGATCATTATAAATTTAACTCTCAGAAAATGTGGACTATTTAAAAGTTGAGGCTCACCTGTAAAATCAATATTCCTATTTTTTGGAAAATATATTATGACATCTTCATTCATCTGCTGATCTTTCAGGTATATATTTCTTTTTTTCCAGTATGGCTCATTTTTTTTTTTCATCTCATATACTGAAATACCGTAATAGTGCATTATTATAACAGAAGGACTATAAAAGCCTCTGTCAACAATGCGTAATCTATAAGAGCTCTGATCACTATTGTTTCAGTGATGCATTGGTACAATACATCGTCGGGATGAAAGCCAGAGGGAAGAGAAGGGCAGCAACAGAAGATCAAAACTTTTAAAAAATGTTGTGATTCTTTCGTAATTATTAGTTGGTGAGCCTTCTGCTTGCATGTGTATATAAATATTAATTTATATTAAAGTGGTCCATTAACAATAATTGACGTCTTAGCATGTGGAATAAATTCACATCTTTTCTAAGAAATCTTTTCTCTTGCATTTCAGTATTTTAGATATAGCTCACTCTGAATCTCTTTTGCCGTTGGTGGTTGTCATCTTTCCAGAATTACTTTAAGTTCACTATAAGTGCATCTCAAATACTCTTTCTTCATCAGACAATACTTCGCCTCTCCCACTATGAAATCTTATGATTCAGTCATCCTAAAATAGAATAAAATCATTCTTCATTCCCTTCCTACTCTCTATTTTATCATAACAAGCCGAACTGGCTTCACCATATGTAAGCCTTTTCACTCAAGGATATGGTGTCAGTGAGTGACAAAAAGGCTTCAAAGAGTAAAAGAACAGTTTTTCACTTCAACCTCAATAGCAAAAACTGAAGTGACAAAAATACTGAGTGAAATGACAAAAAAAATAAATCCACTTATGCACATAGCCTCTGGATACTTGCCTTTTACATTTTTTTCCTCATCTGAGTTAATCACATTTCTGTTTGGGAAAAAAAAACAACCCACGCTGTTTTTCTGTGACAGCATCTCGTTGACTCTGCCTTTTCTCTCTGTCACATATAGACTTATTAATTAATTCACATCTCTATACATATTAGTTTCTGTACTTCATCTTTCCTAATTCAGAAATGCTGAGGTTCTGCAGTTTCCTTTGATACTAGTTTTAGTCTTGAGAAAAAAGAAATCCCGTTTTCCACTTTAAACAGAGGTATATTCAAATAAACAATTTTTCCGTGCATCTAACAGACTTTTAATAAGATATCCTTTCTTATGTCTGTTACTGTTTCATTTCGTGTTAATTTTGACCTAACAGGTTCTGTTTAAATAATAAAATTCCCTTTAAAAAAGACGTATACAAAATATAAATTTTCTCATTTCTTTTATGAAGGAAAACACTTTGTACAATATTCCCCCCAGTGAGGGGGACTGGCTTTACTACACTGGAGATGATGGAAAACATAGCTTGCACTTATTAATTTGAGTACCATTTTTTCCCCACTTTTGAAGGTATGCTTTCCAACAAAACTCTTATTTCCACATCTTTCTTACCTACCTACTCATTATATTTATTTGAAGCTGAAAGTTAACCTGTCCTGACCTGAATTGAAACACAAAATGTATATTGTGATATTTTATTTTCCCTGAATTTAGTATCCAAATTTGACTAATTTCATCCATTTTTGTGCTTCACAGACCCAGAATTAGTCACTTAGTTAATATTAATTAATATTCACTGTGGTTACATAATTACACTTTGCAAGTCGTACTTATAATGGTATTGTAAATGCAATTTTGTCAGGAAAACTCATAAATTTTTTGCCAAGGGATAAAGTTTCCAATCATTTTTTTTCAAGACATATTTAAAATAATCTAAAAATTAACTTCTATGTTTTATTTGGCATTTTTATTTAAAAGGTAGAAAGAGTTCTTATTTATGACTTATTCTGCAGGAAACTGAGGTATATTCCTTACGCTTTCATCTGACAGAAAGAAACTTCTATTGCCAAGGTCAAACTATAGTAAATAGAAAATATATTACGAACCTTGAAAAACAGAATATTATTAAAATTCAAGTAACCTTCCAAAATACAGGGATATTATCACTCATCTCTATTACAAAACATTTTTGATTAACAGGTTAAAGTAAGATGAAATGAGAAGTTCAGAGGTGTAATCATGTAATTATACTATGGTAGATGAGGTTTTGAAAGATTATGGCTTTGTCTCACACATTTAGGTAGCTTATGTGTTGCAGAATGCCTCACATTGCTGCAGTTTGTGGTCCATATTAAAGATCTTTTTGGGCCATTTCAGAGGGAAGCAGCGTAAAGCATAATTTATCCAGACTCAGAATTCTGGAATACTTAATTAAATATGCTAAGTGCAAAGCAGATTTCATCCCTTAATTATTCCTTTTTCTGAGCTACACATTCAGACATTAGATATGCCCCAAAATGGTTATTTTAGGCTTAAAAACTTCGGTAAATTCTCAGATTGCTACATGTAATACTTTAACTCACTTCCCTTTAGATTTTATTTAGCAACGTATATGGCTGACACAGTGTTTAGCTACTTCCTTAAATCACTTTATTCTGTTCAATTACACTCAGACCAGCAAAATAAGGAAAATAATTAATGTTTTTCTAGTTATTTCTCTCCTTCATATAGGCGCTAAAAAAATAACAATCATAAAATGTCTCTCATTTAAAATTGTTGTTACGGGTAACAAAATAAAAAAAAAGTCAAAGCCCTGTTTTAGTTTCCATATCCATTCCCACTTGATACCGTATTGTATAAATACATATATAAATTTTTGATAAAATATATTTAGGAGAATGTAGTAATGTAACAACTGAAGTACCTTTTGATGCAGCTCTAATTTATTACTTCACACTCACGAAAGTACATATACATTCTCTATGAATTACTAATTATATTGACACAATACCAGATCACAGGATCAGGCAGCTCATGTCAACACACCAATAGACAAGGAAGGACTGGTCTGTGGCCTCTTGCAAGAGCTCAACCCACACAAATTTATGACCCTGAACAAAATCAGTTTTGGAGAAGTGGCTGATGTTGTTGCAAGGTCACTGCCTATAATATCTGAAACATCCTGGAGATCAGGGGACATCGTCATGACTGAAAAAGAACAAATGCCATCTACATTCAGGGCCCAAAAGAAGACCTAGGAAACTACAGGCTCACTAGTTTTACTTCCCTGGGAAAGTATTGTAATGAGTCCTCCTAAAAACTATTCCAAATCAAATGATGTAAATGATAGGGAAAAGGCAGCACTGATTTACTAAAGGCAAATTATGCCTAATTAACCTGATTTATCAGGAGAGTATGAATATCGTTTACCTGGACTTCAGCAAAGTGTTCAACACTGCTTCCCACAGCCTCGGCCTGGCCAAAGTGGCAAGATGCAGATTGGATGGTTGGACTTGATATGGGTGATGGATTGACAAAGTATAAGGTTCTGCACCTGGGATGTCATAACCAAAGAGCCCAATACAGGATGGATCTGTGTGTCTGGGGAGCAGCCTTGCTGAGAGGGACCTGGAGGTCCTGGTGAACAAGGTGAACACAAGTCAGCAAGTGTGCTGCTGTGGCAGCAAAGGCGAGTCAGATCATGGGCTGTATCTGCAAGGGTTTTACTGGCAGAGAGACAGAGAGACTCAGCGCTTGTCAGGTCACACCTAAATTGCCAGTTCTGGTCCCTCCAATTTGAGAAAGATGGAGACAGACTTAAGAAAGTGCAAAGGAGGGCCAAGAAAATTAACAAAAGGCTGGAGAATCTGTCTGGTGAGGAAAGACTGAAGGAACTACATCATTTCATCTTGTACAAGAGAAAGTTCAAGGGGAACCAGTTCTTGAAGCTTTCCCACAAAGAGGATGGAGGCTGTCTTTTCACAAGGACATGCATAGAGAGGACAATGGATGATGGGTATAAGTTGCACTTGGAGAGCTTCCAGCTTGATAAAATAAAGAAATTATTTATAGTAAGAAGGCAGTCATTCACTTGGACAGCCTTCCAAGGGATGTGGCAGAGTCCTCATCACTGTAGGTTTTCAACATGTGACTGGACAGGGAGCTAGGTGATCTCATGTTGTCTTCTTTTCCAGCAAAATACTGAACTAAGCGTCTCTTGAGGTCCCTTCCAACCTGAGCTGTTCTGTGATTCTGTGATTCAGTGAAGTAGGAACCAAAGAAACCCAGACTTTTTCTAGAAGACTAATTATTTCACTTAAGTGCTTATTTCTTACAATTAATCACACTGAAGACATCTAGAGCCATTTCTCAGATTTGAGGGTTTTGGGGTTTTGTTGTGGGTTTTTTTAATTTCAGGAGATACCTACTCTTGTGGTGTTAAACTCCTTTACACTTTTTATTTAGTGGCTAAACAGGAGAATCCTAAAGGAACTTCTGAAGCTGACCACATGTTTACTTTTGAGAAGCCAGACTGGCTATCAAGGTTTCATTAATATATGTTATCTGGAAACCCATGCCAAGACATCTAAAGTCATTGACAGGTCACGACATCCCTCCTGGCTGCTGCTTTAAGGAGTATCATCCTATTGCATATCCCATGTCTGTGTGCCACTCTTGTTCATGTGTCTGATGCCTTAAGGTTCCTCAGATGGACCTGCTTTTGTGTGAGCAGATGGAGTCAGCCTGTGCTCGCCTGCAGGTAGAAACCGTAAGCATCTATGTTTGCTAAATTCTCAGGCTGAATATCACCCATAACGAATCTACGCCCCAACCAACCTCAGGTTTATTAAGTCATTTATTTATGTATGTATTTTTCCTTTCTCTAGGCCTTTGACTGGTAAAATTTCCATAGCCTTGTTTCAATGTTACGTGATTAAAAATAAGCATGCAAATTTAATATACAGTACATGTTGTAAGACTAGTACTTGAAGACCATCATTATTAAGGAATATTTAGTTAATTATTTCCGTTCATATCTTTAGGCTTAAAAACCAATCAATATGTAATGGTGATAGTAATGGCTGATATAATTACACGAAGAAGATAGTATAATTTTGAATAGAATTAGAAAGCGGATTAATTTTCTTTAAAAACAGCTTTAAGAGATTTGTTTCTACTTGGTTTACTTTATTTTCTATTTCTTATTTTCTATTTTTATTTTTTTATTTTCATGATGAAACAAGGGAAAATCTGAGATGGTGTATTGAACAGGTGCTGTGAAAAATGAAATCAAAATATATAATTTTATTTAATAAATATGAAATAGTGTTACTTTGAAGTTTGCCAGATGTTCCTGATACATTTAGTTTAACAAATTCTGTTATGCTGATTGCCTGTGGTACTAAGCTTTGGAGAATCACAGTATTTGCTGTAGTCCAGTCCCTTAGGGGAATGTTTAAAGGAGAATCAAAGGGGAAAAGAAAATATTAGATCCAATATGACATACAGAAACAATAATAAAAAAATAAACAGTACTAAGATATCAAGAAGATGAAGGAATGAAGATGATGGAATAAGGTAACGAGCGAACAAAAGTTTCAAGAATGTCTTTGGTGACAGCACAGAAGGTATATTGCTTAAAAACTATCTAAAGGGAACTGTACATCTGTACATCTGTGCATCTGTGCATCTGTGCATATGCACATGCTTGCTGGAGCAAGAATAATGTCTGATTGATCTGATTTGCATCTTATCACTTTGAATACAATTTAAAGATTACTAGAACAATAAATACATTATTATTTTAATCATTTTGTCCTTTGTTTTAATGCAATATTGCAGATGTCTGGATGCTAATATGCCTGAAACTACAATATGAAATTTTATTGAATGCGTCTTGCAATACTACTATTATTTACTGTTGCAATAGCTAAATATGCACTAAATACTGTATACTGTCAATATACTTGAAAAAAGGCACAACATTTTATTTTTTTTTCAAAGTATTTATGCAATGAATTTCAAGCATTGTAGTGAACTATCAAGTTATGGATCCAGGTAATAATAAGGGCTTTCACAACAGACCTAGATCCATCCATTTTCATGAAAGTTTAATCAAGTCATTGGCTAACAAGCAACTAGAAATAAGTTTTATTCAAGATCTATTGCAACTTGTGTTACACCAGCGTTAGTAACATTCATTCTCTCTATCTAATCCGGTATTTAGCAACCATTCTAGGCATCTCTCTTTTGTAATCACAGGAATAGGTAGGAACTATGACAAACTGTGCTGTGCACATGAGGCTTATCTCCAGAACTACTCCTCTGAAATAGCTATATAATTTTTTCTCTTAATATTCTTCAGTTCAATACCAATTTAAACCACACTAGGAAATGTTCGGTGACATTTACATTATTGCTTTTAGTTTCTCGAAACAGAAAGTTACCTTTCAATAGGATTCATAGAGCAATGATCCAGAATCAAATAATCACATTAAAGTTTAAAGGAGTTAAGAGAAAATTATATGTTCTTTTCATTATTCTATTTTAAAAGAAAGTCTTCAGCTGATCAGAAATAACATAAAATGCAGTTTGCAAATTATGTTTAGCGTATATATTCAGCACAGAAGAAATAAAATACAGAAAAGGAGAATTTTAAAACCACGAACAGATACCTTCATAAAACTAATGTATTTTTCTTTCTTTTAAAATGTTTTTTGTTCGTGTTTTTTTGTTGCATAAATAGTTTTAATAAATACCTTCAAAAATTCTGCATCAGCTTACATCTCAGTAAAATTATGTTATTTAAACATATCACTAGGTAAAGGATTTTTGTATATATTAACATTGTACTGTTGTTAAAATTTACATTCTTTCTCCAAAAATAAAGTGCCCAAATCAGTCTAAATGCAGTTAGTGAAAGTTTAACGAGTGCTACAATGTGACTTTTTATTTATTTATTTATTTATTCTGAATAGCTGAAAATTCAGGTCAGAAACAGCTGAACACAAGCTCCTGGTGTTATGGAAAATCAAGTCAGGTCTGAATGCAATTAGCAATTCAATTGAATGCATTGGATTGACTTTTTTTCGTTTCAACTACCCTCTTATTCCTGATGGAAAGTTCTTTTCTTGACACAGATGAATTTTCCTTCAAATATCTTTGAAATATAGGACTATTATGTAAATCCAAAGTAATAAAGAATGACAGAAGATGCTAGGAAAACATTTAGCACAAAGCCAGCTATGGAAATGTATGTGAAAATGTATAGATGAATGATTTATGTTTTAATTAGGAGAGGAAAAAAAAGTTCGTGTATGTGACTTTTAGATATTCATCATTCCCTTAGATATTCATCATTCCATGCAATATTTCTAATATCAGCTGGCAAGAATTATATTGATTTCTGCCACTAAAATCACAACTACAACTGCAAATCACTGTATAAGTAATAAGACAAACATATTTTGGTGTATATTTTGAAAGCCTTGCGAAGTACAAAAAAGTTTTGTGATAAAAAATGAAAGCAGTAAACTGAATTTTTTTTTCCTCAAATACATCACTGTTTGCATCTTTTAATAATACACAAGGGAAATCTGCAGAGGGCAGGTGATGAAAGTTTGTCCTGATTAGTTTCTTTTAATGCATATGTAACAACTTCAGAAAACCAAGAAAGGTTAAATACATGTATATTGATAGAACCTTGAAGAAATTCAGCAGAATGTTTTTCAGCATTTCTTCATGAAGAGACATGGGGAAAATATTTAATTTGTAAATTTTTGTATTGTTCCTTGAAATTTGAAGGAAAACAATAAAAATATTTATTATTTTCTGAATATACAGGAGGTAGTTTTGAGAATGCAGGATTAGCTCACATTCGTATTTCTCCCCTCATATTGTAATGTTGATAAACAGATCTGAGGAAAGAAAGTACTCTGGAATACATTTATTCTTTATTTAAGCAGTTAATACTGAAAAACCTAAAGAAAAAAACTGTTCATCAATAAACACTTTCAAAATATTTCCATTTTCTGGATTCTTTTTCTGAAATGCTGCCTTCTTGCAGATTTTTTGTTTTCAACTTCTGTTTCTTTTATCTTCTCCTATCTTTTAAATTCAGCTTTTACTTCTAGATCCAAGAAAACTTGTTTGACACCAACAATGAAGTTGAAGCAGCAATGTTATTTAGATGTGCTCAGTTCATCAGGTAAGAGGCATTCCAAGGCAGAACAAGCACTCCTCTGAAAGGACTGTGACCCATGGATAAGACCTTGCTTGAGCTGGTACACCTCTGAAATCACTGCAGCCTGTGAAGAATGAATCCTGGAGCACAGGAAAAATATGAAGAGGAAGAAGCCAAAAAAAAGTAACTACTATGTTCTGACACCGACCCACTGTGCTGCAGAGACTGAGAGAGTTGTTTGCAGTGAAGCAGAACCCAGGAGTGAAGCTAAGCCTGGAAAAGTGACAAAAAAGGTGTTTTATTCTTTATCTTCTTTGTTTCCCAATACTCAAATCACTAATCATTTACGCTAATTGACAATAAGTTAAATTATTTTTCTCTTGCCGATAACAACAATTGCTAGGTGTTCTCTCTGTTTTATCTCCAGCCGTGTGCTTTTTCGTCTGATTTTCTGCCAGTTTCCTGTTGAGGAGGGCAAGTGGGAGAGTGGCTAGATGGTATATTTTAATGGAAATTTGAGCCTGCGATGAGTGAGACTGAGATGATGAGGGAAGTAAGGGAAAGTAGAAATTGGTTCCCCAAAAAACCACATGAACGTCATTAGAAAAAAGACTAAAAGTCAAAACAAATGCAAACTGTGAGTTCACTGTGTAAAAGAAACAGGAAGGATGAGGCTTATAAAAATTAATAAGAGCATAAGAACACAAGACATTTTGATAGGGAGCTCAAAAAAAAAGGTACTGGGATATGTAGGTGAAAATCAGGGCAGAATGGGCTCAGTCTCCGAATATTTTCTTTTAGTGGGATTCTTCGTGTTTTCCGTATCAATGAGCTTTCTATAACCTAGTAAGCTATGCTTGTATTTACAGAAGGTAAAGATGAGGAGGACGCTCCAGATCAGTAAATATCGCTTTATCATTACTGGTAGGAGGCCAGAGACATTACACTGACTGGCACCACAAGGTCTCAGGATTTTCCTGAGCTTGTAGTGGGCTGAGCTGGTTCCAGCCTGTAGCAGTTCCCGTGTGCTGTTTATGGTATGATAGGGTATAGAGGTGGTTGTGTATTTTCTATATCATATTCTATCGCTGGTTAATAACAGTGCGTCAATAGCCTCAGGCTGAGTCTGAAGGAGAATACTTTGTGCCTTTAGATGGATCCTACGGGAAGGAAGATTATTGTTGCGGGAATCATTTAAAAATAAAAGCAAGCTGACTATAAGACTAAGAAAGAAGACTCTACTACTGTGCGCATCAAATTCCTCCCAGCAAGGAAATGGTAGTGCTGCTGAATCATGAATACTTCCTACGTCTACCCCGCTCCCTGAGGAAGACCAAAAATGCTGACTTTAGGACCAGGACGGACTATGGGAAAATAAAGGTACCACTCAAGAAAAGAGGAAGATACTGAGGAAGTTCTGACAGTAATTTTTGTCTTTTTTAATGAGGCTTTTTCTATACTAATTAGACAAATCTAGACAATGATACAATTAGAGAATTCTAGAGCATTAAAGCACTAATTTGACTATCCATTTTTTAAAAAATATGTTTGTGTAGCAAATAGCCTTTTGCCCCTAATCTTATTTTCAGATTTTTAAAGTAACAAAATCCACCAGTATATTGTTTATGGTACATAAAATCTCTGTTGTACAAAGAAACATACAAACCAATCCTCCAGAAGCATGGTTATTTTATTAGACGAGCACACCAAGTATTCTATAAACCATTGCATATGTG
Source organism: Cnemophilus loriae (assembly GCA_013397755.1). NCBI lineage: Eukaryota > Metazoa > Chordata > Aves > Passeriformes > Corvidae > Cnemophilus > Cnemophilus loriae. The sequence goes on along the minus strand of VZTF01003050.1, from coordinate 189,480 downwards.
TATGTACATGTATATATATATATATATGTAAATCTGGATTTTTTTCCTCCATGGGAAAAAATGACTCTTCCATGTTGTTGTTATGCCTAGCTCACATAGTAAACACAGGAAAGACACTAAAAGTGTGCCTCTTACTTTTATTCATTTTTTAAATGTAAAATTGATCAATATTAATCCCATTGATTATGTGCACTTATTTACAGATTTATTTTATGAACTAAACTGCATTACAATTCACATACAAACAGTTGTCTAGCATTGGTTTTGTCAATAATTGAACGTTTGGAGCTGTCCATGGGAAATTATTGCTGATTATTGAAAGCAGACTCTACTGAATTTTACTCTCCCAGTGGATTTCTGAGCCTGTGGAATTTGTTTCTCTTTCATGAAGAAACCGAGATGATTTGGAAATTCCAAAATATGTTTTTATTTCTTAATGACTAGGATTTTTGAGTTTTAAATATATGGTCTGTGAAAAATAATTCATCTTTCTGGAAAGAATTAGTTCCTTGAGATGAAACTGAAGTTTTAGTTCAAATTTTGAGACTGAATTTTCTGAAGCTGTCATAGCCATATGTATTATATCATTATGTTTGATCTTATATTTATGTACAAAGTGTATAATTCAAGATGCAAAATTTTTTCAAGTGCAATCATTGCAAAATTTTTTGCTTTTTTTTTTTTTTTTTTTTTTTATTTCTGGCTTATTTCTGAAATATTTGGATTGGGGATTTAAATCATATAATATGCTTTAGGATTAATTAGGTTAACTGAGAGGCAGATTGTTTAATGTTTTCCTATCTGAAAGTAACTGAGCTAACACTCAAAACTATACAAAATTGTTCAGTAAAAAAAAAGAAGACCTGGTTATGATTTGGAAGGTTTTAAGGAGCATAGGGGTTAAAAGGCTTCATAAAGTTTACCACATGCATTGAGCAGCAGTAGAAATCATCAAAAACATTTCACGTGTACTTAAACTAAAAAGGATATATTTTTAAAGGAAGTAGCCTTCCTATTAGGTTCTGGTTTAAGCATTTATATTTTCAAACTTTATTATTATTAGCATATTCTCTGAGAAGAAAAAGGAAAAAGGTTTCAGAGACTATTTGGCTGAGTCCAAGGTCTTCCTGCACACTCATGGAGTCAGTGGGATTTTCAACATATGAAGGGGTTCCTATTCTGTTTCTTCAGTGTCAGTGAGCATTTATTTTCTCTCTTCTTCTCCCATGTATTTTATTTACATTATACCATTTAGCATCTCCAGTGCCTGAAATGTACTACACTAGTCAGTTTTTTGACTACAGTTAGAAGACTGTATTGAAATATGTCTTGTAGCTGATATTTCAAATTTGGTTAATTTTAATTCTTCATTACTTTAAATTATAGTTTATGACATCTCAGACCCCATTTTACATGCTGTTGTTTTAAATATTTTCCACAAAGTGTTCTTTCATCATTCCGTTTCCTTCTTTCTCCTTCAGTGACAATGGCACAGGTTTTCTCCTTCAAATTTAATCTCTTTTGTCTTTTAGGCAAAGATAAAACAATCTTTATTGGTGATCAATTGCTAATCACAGAATAAAATCTAAAGGGTTGACTTTACAATAAGAACATTGCCAGCTTTTATTGCTTGTGTCTAAAGAAAACCTATGGAAACAAGGAATAAAAGGCACATTCTATTACAGGTCCAAAAGAGCAAGCACATATTGAATGGATCGATAGAATAATCAATAGACTCAGAAAAGGATGAAATAGAGGGTAAGTTAGTCTCACGATTAGTAAGCAGATGACAGTTCATAACAGCATCTCCAAACAAAACCCAATCAGTTTTCTGTATATTTTGTGAAGGAACAAATCTGGTAGCTGAAAGAACATAAACTCAAAGAGAACAAAAGTAATGGCTTAAGTGACTGAGGACATGGGATAAGTATATTTAAAGCTGAGTAAACTCACAGATGATACTTAGATTGTAAGCATTTTTAATATGATTGAGGAGATGCACAGTGGAGAATATTTAACCTGATTTTATCATGATAAAAATCATAGGCTTATTTATAATGTGATAAAACTTGTCATTCTAGGAAACTAAGCATAATCAGCAGATCGAATATGAAAAAGTAGCTCCACAAATTTAATAGAATTCCAGTTAATTTGGGGGGAAACAACCTGCCACTTTTAAACACATTATTATAGAGAGAGATTGAATGCCTGAAGTCTTGTATTTTGGTTTGGTTTTTCTTAATATACATTTAACACTAAATGTACTTATTTATACACCATACAAGTATTTTCAGAATAATTTGGCCATTTTAAGCCAGGATTTTAAGGATTTTAAGCTCATGCTGAACTGTACTTCCTTCATTAAAAAATAATCTTCTTCTTTTGTAAGTGTTATCATAGCTCTCTAGCTCTTGGAGAATCTCTTTATTCTTAATCATAAAAGGGAAACAGAGTTTGTTTTACATACAGTGAAACTAATACAGTAGAAAAAAAAAATGATGTGATGTTTTTGTGTTAATATTTTACATGGATCATGGTGGAATAGCACCACACTGCCTCTACTTGATGAAGCATCCTTTTTATGAAAGAGCATAATACATCAGAAAGAAATATTTCTGTCAGCTGCATGGCCGCTTTCTTTCTGTTCCAAAGAAAACTTTCATTTGTACTGCTCGTCCCCCAAACGTAGTACTCTCATGGCTCACATTTCTGTACACAGTGCATTAATTCTGCAGATATTGGACCCTTTCATAAACCAGTACTCTCCCCGCTGTGCCCAGCTGTATGACTTTGCCTTCTCTCTGGCTTCTTTGCTCTGACATCATTCTGCTTCTATTATTTGGTCTCTGTTTTTCTGGCCTTTACACGTTCTTCTTTTCCTGAAGAGAAAGGTTGGTCAACGCTGCAGGTAATTTTAGATTCATTTTTCGAAATCTCAGACTCCATATTCCCAAACTGGTATTACAATTATCTCGTGTCAGCAGTACGTGGCAGAATGTGTAGCTTGCTGTATACTTTTTTCAGTGCCTATAGTCAGACAAATTTCCAGTGCTTGCTGTGTGCCCCTGTCAATAACTGCAGGCAGGCAGAGTCAGAATGTATGTGCTGGTTTCGGCTTGGGGAGAGTTAATTTTCTGCACAGTGGCTGGTATGGGGCTGTGTTTTGGATTCACCTGAACACAAGGTTGATAACATAGAGATGTATTTGCTATTGATGAGCAGGGAATACACAGACCCGAGGCCTTTTCTACTTTTCCTACTGCCACACTGGCAAAGGGCAGGCTGAGGGTGCATGGGATACTGGGAGAAGATGCAGCTGGGCCAGGTGACCCCAATTGACCAAAGGGACAGTCCAGACCATATGACATCATGCTCAGTATATAAAGCGGGAGAAGAAGGAAGCAGGGGGGACATTTGGAGTGATGGTGTTTGTCTTGCCAAGTCACCATTACACATGATGGGTCTCTGCTTTCCGNACAAGGTTGATAACATAGAGATGTATTTGCTATTGATGAGCAGGGAATACACAGACCCGAGGCCTTTTCTACTTTTCCTACTGCCACACTGGCAAAGGGCAGGCTGAGGGTGCATGGGATACTGGGAGAAGATGCAGCTGGGACAGGTGACCCCAATTGACCAAAGGGACAGTCCAGACCATATGACATCATGCTCAGTATATAAAGCGGGAGAAGAAGGAAGCAGGGGGGACATTTGGAGTGATGGTGTTTGTCTTGCCAAGTCACCATTACACATGATGGGTCTCTGCTTTCCGGGAGATGCCTGAACACCTGCCTGCCCGTGGGAAATGGTGAATTAATTCCTTGATTTCCTTTGCTTGTGTGCAAAGCTTTTGCTTTCCCTGTTAAACAGTCTTTATCTCAACCCATGAGTTTTCCAGCTTTTACCCTTCCATTTCTCTCCCTTATCCCACTGGTAAGGGAGTGAGTGAGTGGCTGCATGGGGCTTGGTTCCTGGCTGAGGTTAAACCACGAGAATATATTATACTTTTTCCTTTGTGTGTTCATGTTGGTCTTTAAACTCATATATAGCGTAGGGTTTAGATAGCTATGGACCTGCCAAATGTTGAGTGTTTTTCTTTTTGATCACATCAAGGCTGTCAGAAATTCACAGCTTTTGGATGGGACCAAGCAAACAGTAAGAAACATTATTCTTCTCTATGACATGTCATGGTATTTGAATTCTATCAGAAAACAAACAAACAAAAAATACAGAATAAAAATCTACTCTGTAGAGCTTGCAAATTCAGATAGAGATTCCCAGTAAAACTGACTATAGTGTAGAATGGAGACAATTAGTTGGGAAATGTTTTCAGTCTGTTTCGAGATCTGCAGATGTACCAAAGGAAACCAAACTAAGAACATGAGCAAGAAACTGGGAGATATAGGATAAGCTTTTCACAACATAATAGAGAAATACTGTGAGGGATAATCTCTTTTTCCTGACTGGAACTATGTGAAGCTTTTGGAGAAGCCACATTTTCTGCACATACTAGTTTTCATCAGACACCATTTTTTTGCTGCTTTTATGATTGGGAGTGGTCACACAAAACAATCTGCAGAGCACACCATAGATCCCTTCCTGCTGTGTCTGGCCATGACCGTGTTCCATACTGTTACACAGTGATGCTTTGCTCTATGCTTTCATGACAGCTCCTACTTCTCAACAGGTTTATTTCTTTAACACCAAATTCATTAAAAAAGAACCTGTGAACCAATTTTAACTAAAGGAGAACTTAAACTCACAGCTACCATATGTTTTTACACTGTTTATTTATGTGCTTAAGAAAAGGCCACTACAGTAGCTTGAGCAAATATTTGGTTTAAGAAAGGGTATGTTTTAAATAAGTTTTATTGGAAACACTTTGTGACTTGGTCTTTCCCTTTTAGGTTTCAGAGTACTGTAATTTGGCAGTCATACATATAAATACTGAATTTAATATCTACCACAAGTAGATAAATCTTCCTGTTGAGGCTTTTAACTCATCCTGCCCTGTCCACCATCCAACACGTATGGGAAAATGAGCTGCCAAATTCAGTAATATATGTTCATTACACAACTGAAATTAAGTTGCAAACTAGAAACCTAAGTTAAGCAAAGCAGATTCCATAGTAGAATTCACAATCAAATACCCCAATTAATGTTCTCAAGTTATTCTTTTTTCCTTTAGAAATCTCATAAAGAGTAAATTACTCACCTATCTGGACATGAGCCACAGTGTGCTCAGGTGGCCAACATGGCCAGTGGCGTCCTGGCCTGTATCAGCAATAGTGTGGCCAGCAGGACTAAGGCAGTGGTTGTCCTCCTGTGCTTGGCACTGGTGAGGCCACACCTTGAGTCCCATGTCGAGTTCTGGGCCCCTCATCTCGAGAAAGACATTGAGGAGCTGCAGCATCCAGAGAAGGGCACTGGAGATGGTGAAGGGTCTAGAGAGTGTGTGCTATGAAGAGAAGCTGAGGGAGCTGGGGGTGTTTAGCCTGGAGAAGAGGAGATTCAGGGGTGACCTTATCACTCTGTGCGATTACCTGAAAGGAGGGTGTAGTTCAGTGGGGATAGGCCTCTTCTCCCAGACAACCAGCAGCAAGGTGAGAGGAAATGGCTTCAAGCAGCAGCAAGGGAGGTTCAGATTGGATATCAGGAAGAATATTTTCACTGAAAGGGTAGTTAAGTATTGGAATGGACTTCCTAGGGAAGTGGTGAAGCCTCCATCCATGGAAGTGTTCAAGAAACAGCCGGACATGGGACTTAGTGCTATGGTTTAATTGACATGGTGGTGTTCAGAACAAGGTTGGACTTTATGATCTTGGAGGCCTCTTCCAACTTTGATGGTTCAATGATTCTATATTTCTATGATCTTGACTGGCCACACAGATTAAAGTAAGAAATGCTATTAGACTAACATTTTCAGTTTCTTGTCACATTTTTAGTTTTCTTCAAAGGGAGTTAAAATACATCAAAAGTTTCATGAAATGTGCAGTTACAAAAGTGTATAACTTTGACTAGCATGCGAACAGCTAGATTCAATGTAAAGATCACCTGTTTGCTCCAATCACTTAGTTACTGTTAAGAACTCTACAGACAGATAACTTTAAATGAAAGTATTGAAAGTACTATTTTTTTCTATTTTGTGCTTCAGTTTTACTGAACTTAGATCCAGTTCAGGCAGTATCTTAAATGATCTGATATTTTTTATATCCAATATTGAATATAATTTCATACCTATGTAAAATCAGTAGACTGTGCTTGAACAAACATATATTTCTGTATGAATGTGAGTAAGCATATCTTTACATTTAGATTTACATTGATATGGTGGAAATGATAGTCCTTTCTGCGGCTTTACAGCCCATTTCCACCACCCGCCCTTTTCAAACACATGTGCCTGCTCCTTGTAGTAGAATAAACCTAGTATTAGCAACAGTAATATTCACGTTTGCCTTCATTGCTAAACTAGCTTTTTAATCAGGGCTTAAATGTATACAGACATTCAGGTTTTTCACAGGATGCCTGTAAAGTTATATTCTCTGATTACATTATATCGTGTAGCAATTTGGCAGGATAGTATTGAATCTGTATGTGATTGTTAAATAGCTTAAGCAGCTGTTCTTCTTTCTCTTCCATTAGAATTTTTAATGCATTTTTCCTAAAAAGTTTATTTTTCTTTTGGAAAGCAAGGAAATACTGTAGTCCTTCAAGAAGCTACTGATTTGGTATGGATAGGTATTTCATGCATGACAATGTCAAAAACATTATCTAGCTATATCATCTAATGCAAGGTACTTAGTATAAAGATACCAGTGCTGTAAAAGCTCCCAGAGAAAAAAAAAACAAAAAAAAACCCAACCCAGCATATTTGATTTATGAATACAGAATTAGTACTTTCTAAGTTTTCCTGGAAATAATGCAGTTGATTCCTTTCAGCTTTCATGACAAATTTATTAATATAATGCACAGATCAGATTAACCATAGCCTTGAAACATTTATTTGTATAAATATAAACAAATTTACAGTTCCAAAACTACTGGATATCACTAACTAGAAAAACACCAAATTATAGATATTCTGGTAAAATAGCAAATAGTTTTGACAGCAGGATACACACGAAGATGAAGTATGAATGTGTTTGTCTAAATGATCAAATTTTTTCAGACACAGCTGTTGCAGATTCCGCACAGTTGTTGCTGCTTTGGTATATATTATCTAGATGTTTAAAAGTCCCGCCAGCACTTGCTCTCAAAAAATTTACTCCACCCCAGCCAAAACCAGCACAGTTTGCCACTGTCATTCACTCTTTTTAGTCTGTAGTGCAAATGAGAACATAAAGAAGCTTAAATTGCCAATTATTTTGTTTATTTGTGTTTTCCCTTAAGCACTTTATACAAAACTTGCTTGTGAGAGCAATTGCTAAGTTACATGTACTTTCTTAGTCTTGAAAGATAACTAAGCTGAATGATTCCCCTTATGTGGATAAATTTCAGCTAATGGAACCCCAGCTAAATGACTCATTATAATAATAATTAAGCCACTATATCCTTCTAAGGAAAAATAACTAATCAACCAACGGAAAAAAAGAAAAACAAAACACCAAGAGCAAGAAGAAATCCAGACTAAGGAAAGAAATTATATCATTAATGCCCTGTAATAAAAATAGCTCTGCACTCATTCTGTTTCCTGTGTTTACTACCATCTGATTTTGGAGTAGCTATCAGTAAAGTTCACATCAATGCCAACAATTTGTATTCAACATCAAGGGCAGTGTCAGAAACTGCAGATATGATACCCAGTCAAAGAACTGACTGAGACATGAATCGATAGAGATAGACCTGCAAAAAATACCTAGACAATGACTATTCGATAGTATAACCAAAAGCTGAGTTGACAAATGCTCAGTATGTTACAGACAAACCCTCCTGACAAAGGGGAGTCATACTATAGGGTAGAAATGGCAGACAGGAAGAATTCTATCTTTCTCTCTTTCTATGTATCTATCTATCTATCTATCTATGTATGTATCTATCTATCTAATTATCTCCAGCCATCCAGACATTTTTATATATATATATATATATATATATATATATTACATTTATATAAATCCATTCTACTGTATTATCTATTTTTCAAATTTTATAGATAACAATAAAATATAATCCCTATTAATCTTGTTTACAAAGTCCATGACTCTATTCAATTGAAGAAATAACAATGACCCTGTTTTCATACGATTTATAGAATAGAAAACTTTTCCTAAAATATTTCTGAGATCCATGCTAGATTCTAGGACTTCTGTTGGATGCATTGTATCAGGAAGGACTCCGAAGCCCTTTAGAGCTGTTAACTAATGGCAAGGAGATTATAGCAGAATTCAGATGAAATACTGGTTATATCAAACTCAACACTTTAACTTTATTCCAAAAGAAGTAGAATTCAAGGCTGTAAATACAAAATATGATAGGAAAAAACAGTACCCAATATTTTGGCTTCTAGCATCTAACATACAGCAAGAATGACTTTTCTTTTTTGTCATAATTATTGAACCAAGGAGCAGGCAAATATTCAGAACTGTGCTCTGGAAAGTCATGGTCTCTTTTGCATGCTTCTTGTCCTCACCAAACTCAAGTATTTATTTTTCACTCACAGAACATCTTCAGAAGAAGAAGTAGGTTCAAAACCTCAAAACCTACCTATAAATTCTATTCAAGAAGAGTAGTGTTCAAGGCAGAGAGCTGTTTCATCCTGTGAGAAGTGTGGAACAAATAATTTCATCAAAAAACTGAGTGTGGACTTCCTACATCTGAGCCAATACCTTCGTAACTATGATCATATTTAAAGGCTTTCCAGAGTTTTACCTATGCTGTAATGAATGTGGGTAGCTAAACAGAGACAGTAGTACCATTTTCTAGCTCTTTGGTAGGAATGAAACTAATTATGAGTTAGTAAATATGCTTTCAGTTACAGAAATGTAAAAAGAGAAGAAGTTTCTTGCAAGTTTGCAGTTTTAGCTATTGCCTTGGTATAATTACTTTTCTTGGCCTCTAGTAAAACTTTTCTTGACATTAAGGTAGATTAAAAAAAATAGAATTTCTCAAAGTGTGTAATTAGATCCATGCAGGTAGATTAGAAGGCTATTTCCATTATAAAAACAATAGTTTAATCAACAATGATGTCTGTATGACCCAGCGTTAATACAACCATAATTAATAGCAAAAAGGAGAGGGGAAGGGGAAGGGGAAGGAAAATATGTGGATTTCATCCTTAATGTCTTGCATGCAAGAAGTGAGGTCAAGATCATTCAATTTGGGTTTTATTCATGTAAATTGTCTCTAATTACTACATCTTTATTAGTCACAGAAGAAATTGAGTGATCCAGAATAATATTAGAGTTGTTTTTCTCCTCAAAACATTTTCAAGTAAATGTTATCTTCTAATGGACAAGCAGCTATCATTTAATATACCTGAGGAGTAACTGCACATACTTCTTCATAATATCCATAGAGCATAGCACTGAATATTATAATCCATAAAAGTTTTACTAATTCTAAGTTTATTGAAGAAAACATGATAATTTTTGCTGAATTTTGTTAGCATGAAGTGTTCAATAAATCTACAATATTTTTCACTTTTCAGCTATTGTTTATTGAAAATAATTTTCTTGAAAAAATGTGCTAAATAGATCAACCTTTAGTCTTTCATAAGCACTGGCACTGAGCACATTACATTGATTATATTTAGTAATGTAACCTTAAAGACTGAAATTAAATTCTATTCTGACAGTTGCTGGAAATACTTAAATCAGTAATTGTTGATTCCTCTTATTTATTAGTCATGGGATTCTATACGCTACTTGGATATTCCTAGAAATAATACAAAAATGTTGGAGGTTTCCTAGGAGTCCATCTTCTCTTCCTTCCCCTTCCTCCTCTTAAATGAAAAATTCATCTTTCATTGCCTGTTGTTCCTTTGCATTGAAAGTTTGACTAATTCAATCTGATAATAGAAACATAAACCATGAAAATATAAGCCACGAAAAATTAATGGTATCAATCTCACTTGCTTTATAATGTTGAATAAAATAAATGTACATAGATTTCTACCAGTAGAAGAATATTTCTGATGATCTCCGAAGTTAATACAATGTTAATGTATCATTAAATGTTATGTTAAAGTGAGTAAAGATAATTAGCATGCACAGACTTAAAAGATCAAATCACTGTTGGTAAATAGCTCATGCCTTTTAAAAATCCCCCTCCAGAACGGATGGTGCGTCAAGAAGAAAAGATCTGTTTGTACTCGTACTTTATACATTGTGCACGATGCTCAAAAGTAGCAATCAGGGTGAATGTTGTGGTAATTCTTTCTGGAATATAGTGTGATACTGTGTATATTTCACACAACGACAGTATCAAGGCCATCGAACTGGAAAGAAATGAAGTAGCAACACATTCTCAGTCACAGTCTTGTGATCTGCTGTCCAGCTTGGCTGCTTACTGCTGGATCTCTTCTCCAAGAGCGCTGTCCTTGGTTTAGCTTTTTTCACTGACCCGTGTCTCTAAAAAACAGCTATTCAAGTGAGCTACAAACTTTTGACTCATCTCCTACTCTTCATAGCACTCTTGCACAATTGGAAGCATCTGGCCTAATCTTTTGCCCTAAAAGGATTCAAACATGACTTGTCAGAATAAAATAAATCAGTGATCTGTAGAAGGATTAGTTACACATTCTGGAAGTCTGTAATTGCCTAAATGAATTGAGTAAAGCAGAAAATGACACACATTAACTCCTGAATGGTCTTTGAATTAACAAAATTTTGACAAGAGTATTAAAAATGAACCCTGAATTTAAAAAATATATACTATTGACGATCCTCAATTCTTATAGAGAGTCAAAGCTCTCTAGAAAGAAGAGCACTTTACCTCATTTTAAAGACTGAGGAAAGGGCAACAGAAGATTCAAGACCAAAAGTGACACAACTGGGTGAGATTTTAAAAAGTAAAATTATTCCTGAGATAATATATTATAATAATACAATTAGTATTTGTACTACATAGATAAATAGATGAACTTAGATTCTATGTGAATGTTCTTCTGCCCTTGTACTCCATACATTCTATGTTTGGTTCATTGCTTGCTTGGTTCATTTTACATGTGTTTAACAGTAGTTAAATAGGGTATTAAAAATGCTGAGCTATCTCCTCTCCCTCCCGCTCCCTCCCTGCTCTCTAAACAATAAATTGAGCTTTGAATAAATAATTCAGATTACTTCTATAAAGCCTTGTTTGTTTGCTTGTGGTCTGACTCAGGCTTTAGTCATTAAAGTTAATGTTAGTACACCTTCAACGCTCTCAAATGTGCTCAAAGTTTATCAGAAGGCACTGTTGATGGAATGTATTTTTATGATAGCTATAATACCACTCCATAAAAAGAAGATCTATTCTGCCTAACTTGAGCATCTGACTTCCTCTTAAATAGTTGGCATCCTGGGTGAGATTCGTTTAATCTCTGGAATGTCACATCAGGATGGCAATTTATCTCAGTCCAAATGTGTACCCTAAGTAGATCAGATGAAGTGTCTCCTGGAGAGGGCTATAAAAAATTCTACGTTCATAGTTAAGACCACAGATATAGACATCTATATTTAAAAGCTAGCTGTCTTTTAGAAATTTGAGGTTTGTTGATACAATTTTCACCTCTGCTATTTTCCCTTTTAATAAATGATTAAAATGAGATGTCTTATCACTCTATAAGTCTTCAGAAGTGCTCATTTTCATTGACTACATAGGGAATGCAGGCACTTTCAGAAGATGCATCTATTCTACCTTATATATTTAAATTGTGCCTCAATAATATAATTTTTCCTCTGTGCATGTGTGTGCATATTTTCCACGTGTGTACCTGAATTGAAAGTGACTAAGACTTTTGGTATTTTCTTGTACATTTGACAAGTTGTAAGAAGAATTAAGTACAACAAAATAAAAAAATTTCACTAAGTATGAAAGACCTATGTAATCAAGATTTTTAATTAGTTTTCAAAAGCCAAATAAATAAATAAGAGTAACTTATTATAAGTGAAATTAACAGTGTGAATTCCTGTGAATATATTTTAAAGTTTTTGTGTTTCTCTTCCCCTAACATCTACAACATGTAGAACAACTAGCAATCAGCCTATTGTTTTCCATTAAGCCAAAGAAGGGGCAAGGCTGGAAAGTATATTTTCAGGTAGAGAAATAGTTTCAAGAATATTGAAAGATACTGTGACCTCTTGAACCTGGAAAGTGAATGTGCAATAACAGTAATAATAATACTAAGAAGACTTATTTCAGAGATTATTGAATTCAGGGAAAACTTGAATGTGTTTGATTTATTAATTGAATTAAATTGCGGTCTTTCCTCTTCCTATAATCTCAGAACTCCTACTCTGAAATGGACTTGATTTCCTTCCCTAATACTTTCCAACATCATCTTAAATGGCACCAAATATTTAGTCTAAATTAAAAGAAATTAAGTCAATATGTGTGCAGAGTTTGGAAAAGTGAGAAGGGAGACCACATGATGTCTCACCATGATACTTTTGGCATTCCTTTTCTAGCCCCACTGTCCCTGGAGCCGTAGGCTCTGTGGGTCTCTGAATCCTAAACCTAGCCCTAGCCCTATCCCTAGCCCTAACCCTAGCCCTAACCCCAATGACTTCTTGATGCTGCATCTGAGGTCCCTATCAGCCTGGCCCAGATTGGAAAAGTGTTGAGGCAGCCATGTTGTCACCTTGTTGTGATCCGCTTGGCATGCCTCTTCCAGCCCAAGGGTCCCTGGAGCTGCAGGCGCTGCAGCTCTCTGAACCATGACACAAACCCTAAATCTAAAGGGATCCTGTTTTTCCTCTTTTGAGTTCTCTATCAGTATGGGTGAACATAATTGGAAAGGTATGGAAGCAGCAGTATTGGTGCCCTGCAGTGATCCCCTTGGCATGCTTTTTCCAGCCCTAGTATCCCTTAGAAGATGGGCTGTCTGGATCTCTGAACCTTAACCCACAGCATAATGGAATCTTGGTGCTGCATCAGGGGTCTCCATCACTATGAGTGTTCCAGAATAGAAAACATGGAAGTACTAATGTTGATGTCCTGCCATGATCCACTTGGCATGCCTTTTCCAGCCCCAGTGTCACTGAAGCTGTAGGCTCCGTGGTTCTCTGAACCCTAACCCTAACCCTAATGTATTATTGGTGCTGCAGCTTAGTTCCCCATCAGAATGGGTGGTCCAGACTGGGAAGTAGAGGCAGACTGCTCAGACAGGGAAGGGCTGATCTCACCTGAGATGAAGCAGTTTCATCCTTTTTGGGTTTCTTCGCTATCTCTCAGCTGCTTAGATCAAGAATATGCATCTGCTTCTCTCTTCTTATGAAAACACAGGTGGCTTAATTTAAGTTTTTCATATGGTCACAAGAATGGAGTGACACAGCAGTCACAATTGTGAAGTCCACTGTCCTGGTGCTGAACCAAGGCATCCGCTGAATGTCACTTTGATGCCCTCTTCTAAACTCAGTTTGGCTCTTCCTTGGATCCTCTCCCGCCGCCCCTGGAGTCTCCTGTCTTCAAAGCCACTCCATCCATGTGTCTGCAGTAGTACCTCTCAGAGCTTCTTCCCATGTGTCTCACCAAAACCCTCTCCACCACAAATCTCCACAAGAGCCTTTGATTTTGTGATTTTCTTTATCACTGGAATAAAATCATATCTCACCTGAGTCAGTCTTCAATTAAAACATTAATTTCACTCTGTCAAGTGGTAATGTTCTGCTTTATTACTGACTAGCAATGTCTGTCCACACTTGCAGGTACATGTCATCCTTTGTGATATTTTAAATTATCTTCTTGATACAATGCTGGATAAGAAACTGAGGGTCAGGTCAAGCTGAAAGCTGCTGTGGCAGACCAGGATTCAGTCTCATTATTTACTTTCAACTTATTGATGATTTTTCCAGTCTAATCTCAGTTATTTTAATAATTCTAGGAGTCAAAATGTAGTTGAATATTTCAACTCTGCCAGATAACAGAAGAGGAATAAGTTCTCGTTTAGTTGCCATTGCAGTTCATATTTTAAAATAAACTTCATAATATAAATGAGAATTGCTTACAGTGTCTCTTATTCCATAACTAGTGCTGCCTAATTAATCTTTAAATTGTGTTCTGTATTACGATGTGACTTATTGTAAACAAGCAGAAAGATCAGAAGTTTGGGGTAGGGTTTTTTTAATACTATCTAAAATATTTTCTTGGATTTTCACCTTAAAAACAGAAACTTCTTTAAGTCAGAAGACGTGGGACGAATTTTGGAATCTGAAATTAATTTAATATGAAGACAAATATATAAATTATTGAACAAATGTGTTTTTTAATATAATTTTCTTTGTTTTTAATCAAGGTAATTTTTTTTATCAAGAGCACTGTATACTAGATTATGCTCAGATGTAACTTTAGAAGAGAGAAGAAATATAAGCATGGTGTAAGTCACAAGATATTTTCTTTCACTCCCACACTTTATGATGCCTATTTTGAACAATTCTAACCTTATGCTGGCTTACATTTTTGTAATATTTTGACATTAACATATGTGCTCATTCTTCTTCTAGGAACACTCGTGGTCCTTTCCACCCACCAGGAAGAGTCAGCGGACTATATTCTAGACAAAGTAATAATTGCAGCAACTTGAGGAGTTACCCCTTGCACCTATGAATGGATTTTCATTTTTTCTATTGCATGGATAAAGCCTGCTAAAAACCAGAAAGAAAGTATTTTTTATTTTTCATTATATAAGTGGCAATATGTTTGGAGGTTTTTTTAATATTAGTGCTGTTTTTGGTAGAAATAGGGGCCTCTGATTCAAAAAACAAAGATCTTGTACTCCTTCAGCAACTATTTTATCCTACTCAGATGAAAAAACTTGAATAAAACTACTTTAATAGTTCTTGTCTCAGGGATAATTTTAGGTTGATATCAAAAGAAAACATTTATTATTATAGATTTACAGTGTTTACAAATAAAGTATAATTTAAAATATATTTTATAAGTATTAACGAGTATCCTCAACACTCCATCACTATTCAAATTTTTTAAAAAAGCTATTTACATAGGCAAAATTTAGATATTCATGTGGAATAACTTGAATAGTTTAATAATATTTTTCAGGCTGCAAATATGTTAAACAACCATTTGTATCTGATATAAAATGCTATCAGTGTCATATGAAATGAGCTGGAAAATGACTGTCAGGTGATCTTTCTTTGCAGTTTACTATCCAAAGAGTGAATATATTTTGTAATTCTTGGACATGTGATTAGGAGCTTCACAGTCAAAAAGAGTTTTACTCACTTACCTATTAATTTATACAAAAAAATTATGTTATAATATTATTAATAATAATTGTAACAAAAATGTTAAGTTTTCCCACGCCTCAGTTTTTCATGTTTATTTTCCGTCATTTATAAGGAATTGTCCATAGCTTAGTGAACTACTTTTTTTGTTGTTTTTAACCACTTAAGGGTTATGAACTGTGAATGTTCTTTTATGAATGTGCCTCATAATTTTTATGTAATATTTTTAATGATTGTGTATATATAAAAATTAACTTCCAGTGCCAAGACCTTAAAAAATGTCTTTCAAGTCTTCTTGACTTGTTTTCAGTTCACTGTTTTTCTCAGTAATAACTGGCACTATTTTAATATGCACCAAGGAATCTGTCAACCCTTGTGTAAAGAAACTTGGTATTTCAGCAAAAAAAAAAAATAGCTAAACAGAAAGTCTGTATGGAAAACGACCAAAAAAACATTAGAAGCATTATATTTGTACAGTTACACTAGTAGACATTTTTTTACAAAGCTAGTTATTGATTTTTGCTGGAAGTGCACCCAGATTTGTGGATGTTTCATGAGACACTCACATAAATTTATAAAAGACCAGCTTGCTTAGGTGTACAATAAATCGGCAATTTCCTCACCTAACATTAATCAACTTAAAATCATTGCCTTAAAATCAGGCATCGAATTCACACTACTCATCTAGGTCTGCATCTGTAGTCAATGTGCAGGTTCTAGTGTTTAGTTTATTTTTTAAAAAAGTCTCTGTGTAATCATTTTAAAGGATCTAATTAAGTCACCTTAAACTCAGACAATTGCCAATTTGGATTTCTTTTTCTGAACACAGTTTGCTTTCCTTAGTCTTAAGCAAACTGTTTAGTCTATGCCTAGACCTACACCCCCTCCTGTTAAACCCTTTGGGTCCCAAATCCCACTAGCTTAAACTCCTTCTTTGTCTCTGTTAATGTGATAAAAAAAAAAATAAGTTAAAGAATTGCATGATGAGAAGTTCTTGCATGTAGTAATTATGCAGATTTTTCTTCATAAATAAATAAACTTTGAGGGGCAAACAAAGAAAAACCTCCATGAAATAAGTTAGTAGTGCTCTCACTTTATGAAGAGAAATAGAAAAGGTAGTCATGACTGATCCAAACCTACTTAGATATTAAACACATAAAAAATTCTAGTATGGCTTAAACTTTGACAGATATAGCTATCTCTTTTCTCCCCCTTAATAAAAGTAGGTTGGAATTTTTTTTGTAAAATTAAGAAAATAATTAAATATTTTATATTTATAGTAGAAGATTGTTAAAGCATGTTTGATTCTTAAAAATTATTGTTATTCTCTTAATTGTGCCTAAATTAATCTCTGTAATCTCCTGTTAAACCCAAATATTTACACTCTGATCTACAGGTACACACACAAAAGTTCTGTTTTGACAACAATGAAGAGAGTTGACTGGTGAGAGTTGCTAGAAAGTGTCTGCTAGAAGGTATAGTTCTGCCATATGTAATGTAACAATTGAATGATCTCCCTGAATGTTGTTGGGAATACATAATTTAATGTCTCAAGAGAAATTATTTCATGTATTATTAATGTATATGATGGTATTTTCAGTCAACCTGCATTAATTTCCACATTCTGTATTATGATAAATGTATATATGTCTGTGCATACATTTTATTTTTCAGCATCCAATATTTCTTCTTTCAATAATATTTAAAACCACATACACAATACTTCATTCAGAATCAGGCTCAAAACAGTGTGGATTCTTTCAAAATCAGAGCTTGTTTCTAAACACAACAAAGCAAATTATAGATGAAAAGGATACGTAAATAAAATTTATGTTTAGTTCCTGGAGAATGATATAGAAAAACACTGTCAAACTTGCTTAATCCCTTGAAGATCCTTTAGACCTTAAAACTGAAGATCGTGAGCATGCATGTATTTACAGCTGCAAATGTCTAGATAAAATATAACAAAATGCAAAAGAGACTTAATGTATTCAGTATGCCTAGAACAAGCTGTACTTTGCATTTCATAACTGTGCTGCATTATTTCAGTTACCTCACTTAAAATCAAAGGCTTTTGAATAAATTTTCAAGGAGAACATTTTTCTAGAAGATAAGAAGACCTGGATTTAAATTTCTGCAGTGGCATTCTTCACATCCCAGGGGATCACCACAGTCGCCAAACCATGAGATATTTTGTTTAAAACTATGTGTTTCATATCTGCCACTGAAAGCAGGCACTGTGCATGTGAGAGTGTCAGAGACACGGCACCAGAGGTAGACCAGGCTAGAGATTAGCTGATTACATTCAATATCATAGCCAGAACCTGTTGTATGTGTAAGGTCAAGGTAGACTAAATAAGATTAAATTAATATTTATTTGTCTTACAAATAGCACCTTAAGCAATTCATAACTCTGTAACACAAGATATATAATGCCAGCAGTATGTAAAATTTACTGCAAAGGAGACTTGCAGAGTAGGTCCACAAGCAGAGTTCAGGAAAATATATGCAAGCAGTAAAATCTGTGAAAGAATAGCAAAGAATGTAGTGGAAGAAGAAACAGAATTTGGCAAAATGCTAACAAGTACAGGTACTAGAAGATCATATTTGATGACCTTAACAGGTAAAATCACCTCATTTCTGTTGAAGAGGGATCTGTGGAAGACAAAATGTCAGTGAAGAGAGAATCAAGATGGGATAGAAAGAATATCCCTGCTTTATTTCCAGCTTACCTTGTCAAAGAGTTCTCAGAAATGGTCATCTTGATCTCAGAGAGCTAAGAGCTGTAGCTATCAATTCTGATAATAGAGTATCAGCTACATGTTGCTGCTGGTTTAAGTTCTAAGTCTTAAAGACCTTTTTATATATGTAGTAATAATAATTGGCAATGACTAACAAATAGGATTTTCAATGTTTATTGCTCATGAATAGCAACACAACAAACTATTATTCTGACATTTAAAACTGTCCTCATCTCTCCATCATTTCTATTCATAGGGATTTCTAATTTCCTTACTGAATGTTTGCATACATTATACATATATATAATGTAACTATATATGTAAGATGCATGCACAGTTGTTGCATGTAAACATTGCACATTTGCAGCATATATTCAGTTAGAATTTCCTTATCATTTTAGAAGCTAGGCTAGGGGGAAGCCAAGTTCTAGTACAGCCCTTTCTAGATATAGCTCTAAAGTTGCAACAGGTGAGTGCAGACATCACCTCTGTTTATTTCATCACCTCTGGAGGTTACCTCCATGTATTTGCATTCAACACTTCATGGGTTAGTGTCCTGTTACAAAAGGGTCTTATAAAGTAACTATATTTGCCTGACTTTCTCTGTTCCACATGGCTGGAGGTGATCATCTAAACCCGTCTCAGTAAAGATACGGATGCTACTTCAGGTATCCAAATAAACTTCAGTCTGAAATCTCAGGTCCTCAGGTGTGTTGTGTGTCTCAAAATACTGTTATGGGAAATGGGGAAACCACTGCTAACATGCAGAATTGACTGTTAGTTCAATTAGTCTTATAGTAGTGTTTTAGTCCAAATTACACAATCGATGTAGAAAAAGCTCACCAATGCCAGTAAAGTTTTTACACAGAAATGCCTTCTTTGCATCCGCTCTTTCTTTGTGATGTTATAGTCACCTTCTCAGTGTACCTTCGAGTACTTTCTCAGAGGACAAAGACAAGTTGCCAGCATCCAGAGTTTCTTCCTGGGAGGAACAAGATAGTCATGGTGAATGAGCTCTTCATCATCAGTAGAAGCTTCTGCTTGTCGCTCTGTTTGTAAGATTTTTTTACTTGGTTGTTTGATATTTTTTGTGTCAGTCTGCTGATCTCCTGTGCTCCCTGCTAAGGTCTGAAAGTTATCTATCACCTTCTTCAACTTATCTAACCTGCTGTGCTTCTGTTTGTTGCACCTTAGAGCGCCAGATCTTTACCAGATTAGTTATTCCTGGACCTTCAGCTACAATAAGATTATGTTTTGGCTCAAGTAACAGTTCTGCAGTTAACCATAGAAATTTACTGGTCTTTAAGCATACCTTGCAGCACCTTTTCATCCTCCTACCCTGTATTTGATTTAGCCAAATGTCCAGATATGTTTTGAGAAGTCACATTGTCAAAACTAATGGTTTGCAGAATCTCTAAATCACTCCTCTTCCTAGGATTTTTTGGTTTTAAGTTCATTTGATCCATGAAAAGGCATGTCTCTATTGCAATCTTACCTTTCCTTCTAAAAAAAAAAAAATATTTCCACCTTGATATACCATAGTTATGATTTAAATCTGGTAATCGTATGAACAGCAGAACTATCTCATCTAAAAATGTATAATTGAGTTTCCTGTAACAGTTTCATTTCCTGAAAAACTGTCATCAGTCTCTACCAAGATAAATGCCTATCTTTATATGTTTTTCACATGATCTTTTTATGATCTTTACAGGAATGGCAAAGGACCTACTTCAGACAGTGTTAAAGACTTCCAGCTAATAATTAGCAATGTGAAAGCTACACTGTCTTTTAGAAGTTATTTTATTTATATTGGTATTTTTTTGACATTTTGGGGCTCTCATTTGCAATACAGCAAGTTGCTAATTAATTGTTTTGATAAAAGATTTGTTCTTATTTTGCAAAATATATTGGTAATTCTCTTCCTATCAGGAGAAAATGCAGGTGAAACATGCACTGAAATGTACACTTCTCTGTTTCTGTGTCTGAAGAGAAAAACAGCCTAAAGAGGCATCAATAATGATCGAACGACCTGAATTCATATGTGTTACTTGGTCCTGAAAAAAATTTTAATAGATTGGATCCTGGACTAACTGAAAGCTGAAAAAAACTTAACATTGTAGGAATTAATTCTTTTTTTTTATGTTGTACTATTTCTGTTGCATTCAGGGAAAACAGATATTGTATAGTCTTTATAATAGGTAGTACTGCATCGGAAAAAAACCGCATACCACGGTGAATTCCTTCTCACTGTAACAGGTTAGCTAATTCATTGAGGAAATGACAAACAAACAAACAATTTTAAAAAAATATTTCTCCTAGTTAGTAAAAGCATAAAAAATTAATTTCCCATGTTCCTTTTCTTTCCACATAATTAAAATTTCTCTCTCTTTTTTTTTTTAATCTATTTTACAATTTGGTTGGTAAAAGTAAAAGGAAGTTTCGCTGTCCTTCTTATATGTGTCGATAATACATTGCAAGAGCTGTTTCGTGAAGAACTAATAGTGACACTTCTGCACTTTTATTATTATAAAAAAGCATGGTCTCCATTGTCTTTTACAATGAATTAAGAAATATAATCTTAATGTAGAGTATGTAGAGTACTACATTTTTTCCTATTATCCTTAGAGGGAGTAGAGTGCTTGTAACCTCATTATTTCTACAGGGTGGCTGCGAGTGTGTATGTAATATTCATGTGAATTTTACTGAAGTAGAAGGATATATTTGAGTAATCTCATTTTCTCTGCTATATGCTTGTAGGATTACATACATAACAATTCCATGACTACACTTGGTGATAAGATACATAATATTGAAACTTGCAAGCTTTTGCTTTTAATGAGGTTTGAATTAGACAAAGGATTCAAAGTTGCTCATCTATTTCAATGAACTTGAAATAACTAAAGAATTTTCGAGAGAATTTTTTGCTGTTGCACAGTGATACTTGTTTTATAAAAAAAATTTAGAGTCGAATTCCTAATATCAGTCATTAGCTACATTGTGGAGAGCCAGAATTTCTTAATTAATATTAATTTTTTTTTGCTTTTTATCTGATTATGTTTAATTCTCCCATGCATTTCAATATACAAAATATGTGTTGAAAATTTTCTCTTAGGTTCATGATTGTTTCTGTAGAAATGAAGATTGGAATTTTGTACTCAAAGGATGTTTTGCTTAACACATCATGGTTTCAGAGCTAAGGTTAGTGAATATATGTGGCAGTGGCTCTTGCCTGTGTGTTCTTGGACACTTTTGCTGATTGCTGTCTTTGTACATGTATGGTGTCAACAGCAATCTCAGAAACCCTAGTAATAATATCTTCCAAATTCTGAGATATATTTTTCTTCAGATAGCATAAATATTATAAGAGTTTGATGACTAAGATTTGTCTAGACTTATTCTCTACAAAGCACAACATTTTTACCAGTACTGCTTTGAAAGATGGCTGAGTTTCTACATGCATGGTCTACATAGTCTGTAGTTCCAAAAGTTATCCCAGATAAATAGAATCAGACCCCCTTGCTCTTTTTCTCATCTCTTTTTCTTTTGCTTTCTTTGTTCTCCAGTCCCAGCTCTGAACCATCTGGACCATCCACGCAGCCATCAGACTCAGTGTCTCAGAACTGATGATATTTTTTGTTTTCTTTCCTCGCTTTGTCTGGGCAAAGCATGGGTACCATATTCCAGCCCGTACTCAGCACTGAAGTTTGTTGGGGGAGAGGGGAGCTTGTGGAGGTGCTTGTGGCTTGTGAGCCAGCACCTTTGATGAGTTTGCTGTGGGAGCTGAGAACTTATTGAAGTGTACTGTACAGAATGAAGGGCTTGTTAGCCTTCACTAACAAGTGCGGAAGTGTATTGTAAGAATTTAAGGGCTTGTTAGCCAACAGCTTTGAGTGAAGACCTTTTGAGTCTAAGCAGTGGGCTGGTTGCTGGAGCTAAGAAGATGTAGAATAAAACAGAGTTCCCTGGTACGTGGTTCCAAGTCTTTGTGCAGTCTGCTGAGAATTTACAAGGAACCTCACTCCCCTGCTGGTGGGTTGTGACAGGGTGACGGTTCTAAATTGAAAGAGGGTGGGTTTACACTTGATATTAGGAGGAAATTACTTACTATGAGAGTGGTGAGTCAGTGGAACATGTTGCCCAGAAAATCTGTGGATGAGCCATCCCTGGAAGCTTTTAAGGTCAGGTTGGATGGGGCTTTGAGCAATGTGATCTGTTGAAAAGTGTCCCTGCCCATGGCACGGGGCTTGGAATAAGATAGTCTTTAAGGTCCTTTCCAACCCAAACCATTCTATGGTTGGAACACTTGTATATACCAGTCTGGTGTGGAACATACACAGGAAATATTCTCAATTGAAAATAAAAAAATTCTAAATGCTTTTCTTTGATATTATTCTCACCAGGATTTCATAGTATTTTGCAAGTTTATTTGTATTCTGCACCAAGTCTTTTAAGTTCTTTTGACTCATGCAACGTATCACATACTGCTAATGTGACTATGTTCCAAATGAAAGAAACACACTTACTTGTGCTTCAGCTTTTTTTTTCTATAAAAAGCTTTCCACAATAATAAAATGCCCCATCTAATTTTTTTATAGGACATTTTACAAGTGACTTTGCAGATTCAAAACATTCTCTACTCAGGACTACTATAGGGGTTAATGTGAACATTGAAGTGAATTTTGAGATAAAATATTGCTGTAATGAGAACTTTAAAAATAACAACAAACAAACAAACAAACAAACAAAACCCCACCACTAACAACAAAAATACAGCCAGACCCTAAAGTGATACACCCCATTTCAAATAGTTCAGCATTTTCACAGATACAGAGATTATTCACCCAAATGTAATATTCAGTCCTCATAAATTTTTCCCTTTTCTGCCTGCCAAATAGTAGTAAATTAATAAAGATTTCAATCAATGCATTACTGTACATCTTTCAACCAATTTATTTCAAAAGAGTGAAAGATTTAAAATGCAGGTCAGGAAGCCATCTAGAACATCCTTCATCTAAAACTCATGAAAGGCCCTATATTTTGTTGATCTAGGATAGAATTTAAGTTTGTCAGATCATTGCTTATCAAATTATAATGTCCTTCGTCTTTTACACTGTTAAGTTTTGCTTCACAAGACCTTGCATGTACTCAGTCTTCAAAAGGAAGAAGAAGGATATCTGAGTTAAGGTCCTCTGTTATGCAGGGACATCATGAAGTTCAAATTGTGACTGGGAAAGATTATTGGAAATACTGGTGAACAGGTCTCATAGCTATTCACTAGTATGGCAAAGGCTGTCTGAAAACATCCATTGTGGGCTTTTTTTTTTCAACTTGAGTAGCATATTTAGCAAAACTCTGAATCATAACATGGGGAGTGGGTTAACTACTGTCTAGAAACCATTCGGATGTGTTTAGTAAGATGATAAAACATGCTTTGCATAATAAAAAACATAAGCTATAAGTCCTGTTTCTATTTCACTGGCATATTGACAAAGAAATTTCCAGAACCCCAGAGAAAATTGATGTAATTCCACATAGTTTGTTAATTTTTTATTAATAAATCACTTTCAGAACATGAAGCAGGTAACCAAGAAGGACTACAAATATAGGTGTCCTATAATAGCTGTTGTACTGCAAATTTTCATTATTTTTCCTTCTTTTCCATTAGTCAGTAGAAGATTGATTATGTTTTTCCCCAGGAAACATGTTTGTCTTCATTAATTGAAACATAAGACTTGGACTTTCATCCTTTTAGCTTTATTTCAAAGTACAAACAATGTAAGAGTCTTTGTTCTCGTAGGAACTGATAATGACCCTCAACATGCAGCAGAATAATTCCTTTTAAATTTAGAAGACTTTTGGTGATCTTTCAGTAGGAGCTGATCCTACCTATTGATAGAATCAGTCAACAGTAATTCTTCAGGGAAAATCTACGTCTTTGTTCTTTGAAATTCCTTTTACTGGTTGATATATCAATATTTGAAAACTGTCATGGTTTCACTGTGGATATTGTTTGAAGAATGACAGTTTTATTAAGTTACCTGCATCACCTGACTTCTAAAAAAAAGATCTAAACAAGCCCAAAACACAAACCCAAAATTACAGACTTATAGGAAAATAGAAGGTCAGTGTGTGGTCAAGATTGTGAACACAGTCTGCTGGAACAAGACAAAATTAGAACTGAGATTAAAATGCTTGAAGTATGGAGCAGCTATCAACTCTACTGAGATTTTCTGTATTTCCTTTTATTTCTGACAATATATTTTAGAAGACTAAAAAATGATGAAAGCTAATTTTTTTGTGGTGTAGCTGTATTCCTCTGGATAGAATAATTATTTGTAACGTCCTAGCCCTTTAGTGGCATTGCTATGATGCTTCCTAACTTCACTCAAGGCTTTCAGCTGTATAATGTACCTCTCCTACTCACTTTTCACTGGGCAAAGTCTGAATCTCGTAGGATTTCTGTAGCTGAGAGTGCCTAAAATAGTCATGGCCGTCACACATCACACATGATCTAGAGCATTCATCAAGTGATGTTTGTCTTGTGGAAGGAGCAGAGTGTCATCTCTGACTCACGTACATTGATCTAGTAGCTATATGTTTGTTATTCTCGGGAGCAGTGTTTCTGAGAATGAACTGAAATAATTCAGTGAAAAAAATAGTCAAAATTTAAACCACTTGTAGAAGTGAAGCATCAGATGTACTGTAGGCTTAAGAATTATGACATCTGGACTCTTTAATTTTACTGATTCCTAAGCTCCAATTTAGATGCCTATGGCCTCTGTAGAAGAACATGATTTTTTTTTTTAAGCTAAGTGTTAAATACAGGCATATTAACATCTATTAACTGGAGCATGAAAATATCAAATGATGTTGTATTTTAAGGGAACTGTTTCAGACAAATTATCATTTTCTTTAAACCACTCCACTGCATGCAAGACCATAATGGCATGTCCATGGGGCTTTCATGAACAGACCTATTTAATTCTGAAGAAATTCAGGTATCCCTGTATGATTCCAGACCAGTTACCACGTCAGGAAGGGGGAAGATGAAGCCAATTATACGGATTTTTTAACTTCAAAATTTATGTAATACTTCGTGGATAGCAGGACTGATAGTGAGAATATAATTGGGAGTCTCGTATATAACAATGATTATCAAACTCAATAAAGTGCAGTTTTAGCAAGCAGTACCAGTGCTGACCATTATATATGGATGATAAGATGTTAAACTGGTGTCCCATTTTTTTGAGTCCAATTCACATTGTATATAAAAATCAAGCTGTGTTATTATTAATTTTTGCAAAAGGGAGACACTAAAACTACGCGCTCTGAATAGGAAAGTAACCGACATCATAGTTGGTAATTTAATTTACTTTGAATTTTGAAAATTAGTGGAGCATTACTGAAAAACAAGTAACTTTCTTTTGGATGTAAAAATTTGATAGGAGTCAGTCCTAGAAAATAAGATTTGAAAGTTCTGACCTTAGTTTTTATCTGTCTTCAATGGAATTTATATCACGCAGTAGCTTCTGGCTATATTTAATCTTTTTAAGGAATTGCTTCTGACTGCAAATCTAATGAGATTATGCTGGGTTGTGATTTTTTTTTAAGCATTATCCAAAGCTATCCTTAACTAAGAGTGAAAAATTCCAAAGGTCACTCCTTTTTATTCATTTTAAATCATTATGGTGGACTGATCGTAAAAAATATCAGAGGGATTTTTTTTTTTTTTTAATTATAGAACTGAACTATGGTGTCTTGCATTTGTAGGAGTGTAATTAATTAATCCTATGTTCCCTTGTATCCTGAAACTTGCAGATTTTTCCTAAACTCTTTACTCAGTTTGGACTGGTGAGGTCGCATCTTGAATCCTATATTCGGTTTTGGTTTTGCCATGGAAAAGACACTGAGGTGCTGAAGCTCATTCAAAGAAAAGCAGCAAAGCTGGTGAAAGGTCTGAAGCACAAGTCTTATGAGAAGCAGCTGAGGCAGCTGGCATTGTTTAGCCTGGAGAAAAGGAGGCTCAGGGGAGACCTTATGACTCTCTACAACAACCCAAAGAGAGGTTGTAGTTATGTGGAGGTCTGCCTCTTTTTCCCAAATAGCAAGCAAAAGAACAGGGGGAAATGACCCCAAGATGCTTCAGAAGAGCTTTAGATCATACATGAGGAGAAATTTCTTAGTGGAAAGGTTTGTCAAGCATTGGAACAGGCTGCCCAGAGATGTGGTTGAGTCACAATGCCTGGACGTATTTCAGAGACATGTATATGTGATGCTGAGAGATTTGGTTTAGTGGTGGACTTGGCAGTGCTGGCTTTACATTTGGATGCAATAACCATAAAGATATTTTCCGACCTAAAAGATTATATGATTTTATCCTTATTTTAAGAAAATAGTTATAATAATGTGGAAGTAAAATAAGCAGAATCCACTCTGAAGTTGTCAGGTGGCATTACTGTTACCAGAAAATATTTCTTCTAGTGATTTTGGTGAATTATTATTATTGTTATTCATATATATTAATGCTGGAGACTAAAAGAGCAACTTGGAATGGTGCTACATTGCTCTCACTATGCTGTGCGAGGTTCAGTATACACATGTCAGAAACTTACCCTCAACATAATTTTTAGGTGTATAGCACGCAAACTATCATAGAATACACAGGGAAAGGAAAGATGTTGATGTCTTTGAAAACTATCAAAAGAAGACTTCAACTATTTAACTTGGAGGCTTGGGTTGACACATGAAGATTCACTTTCTAGAAATATGCAAAAACTTCTGCCTTCCATATACCATTCAGGAACCCTATAATTAGTGAGACCTGCCTAATTTTGGGTAGCTGAATGTAGGTATGGCAGACTGGTGTTTTTCTGAAGAGTTTAAAGTCAGTGCATATTAGATGACCACAGGACTGGGAAAAGTCTATAATGGTAAAGGATACTTTTATAACAAACATCATCTCAGTTCAGTTCTGCAGGGAAAATGGGAAGCTTAATTAGAAACTAATAACATAAACAGAGGCATGATGTAAAAATTATTTTGGAAGGACAGCACAAGAGTATGGACAATGATGCTGACTCTACCACTGGACTGATTATCAGGAAAGGACACAGGGACAGAGTAAAACACGACAGAAAAAATCCTCCACAGTGTAACCCAAGGCACCTTTAGAGAATGTTCTTGTTTTCGTGTTTTAAGGTGCTCCTACCTGACGATGTTACTATTTTGCTATCTCCACAGTTCTACCCTGGACAATTTGCATTTAAGATGAAAAACCTAGGCCCTGGTACCTCCTTTTGAAACTATTGTTTGTCTCTATCTTTTCTCTCTGCTTCATATCTCCTCAAATTGTGTCTGATTATGGCTAGTTTCTTTGGTATTTAGCTGTTATTGAACGCAGTAATGAAAGAAACCATAGAGATACTTAATTATCTACACAGCAGGTGTCCAATGAAGAAACTTAATTCTAACCTTTTCCTCTGTGATAAGATAATTAGTTGGGTCTAATTGCTGCTAATATATACATTCACTGATTGTAAACTGTGGTCTAAAGGCTGTTTCTGTGAAAAGAAAAACAAAAAAAAAGAGAGCAAAATAAAAACAGAATAAAAAAAGCAAATCTCTTCTATAACACTACAGGAGTGCTGCTTCTCACTTCTAAATAGATACGGACATTACTTAAAGAAAAGGAAACAAACCCAACAAATTCTACCCATTTTTATTGTGAAATAATAACACATTGCCCTACCTGGAATAAAAATCCTAGCTATGAATACACATCTTTACACATGTTAAATTTATAGCTATGGAAAAGCAGGTTGTTGGTGTTCCTACCAACTATTATATTCATATAGGGAAAAAACAAACAAACAAACAAACAAACTAAGAATACTGTAGGAATTTTGAGAGCAAGTGACCCTATGACCCTACACACTGGTGAAGAGTGGGGAAATTAGAAAAGCATGTGAGGATTGCTTGTGATGATGAGATAAATATGTCTGCAAATCAGTGATCATCAGTGATATTATTTATGATGCTGGCATAACTTCTCACATTTTGATCTCATTATTAAACATTAAGACACTGACACAATTCACAAAGAAGTTTTGAAAAGATTTGCATTGATTATGTAAGTATTCAGCCAGATTCTATTTGTGATGATAAGGCGAGAGCCAAACATTTCTTTGCAGTGATGTTTGAGATTCTTGATGTGAGGGGATAAAATTTGCCATTGTTTAGTGTTCATATTTATAACATTTTATTGTAAAACACGAAAAAAATTGATAGGAAGAACAAAAGAACCCAGGAAATTTACTTTTTGCAATGCAGTTTTGTGGCTAGAGGATTCATTGTGAGTGGAATACCCTGGGCACAGATTTGCACAGTTCATGAAGCTCTGAGAATAACAGAGATCAAATACAGGCTATTTTGGTGCTGATGTAATAAAAAAAAGTTCATTATCTTGAATTGACTTGCCAGTAAACTTTAGAAATGTAGTACTTTCAGCCAAGAACCCTTTTATAGGACCTCTCTTAAATCCATCATGTTGCATGGCAAAAGGGCCGTAGTCAGCATCTTTAGAAGCTGTTCAGAGCAAACCTCTGTTCAGACCTGCAAGACCAAACCTGTATTTCTATTGTCTTGTTTTCCACCCACATTTAACACAGAGTGGCAATGCAAGGGTTGGATTCTCTCTTTTTCCTCCGTTTATCAGAAGGGACTCCTTTTCCTGCACTCTTTGGCTTCAACAGTAGTTGCTGGTGCTAGAGCACCTTGAGGCGAAAGTTAAATTCTTTCTTCTTTATTTTTATTTTAATATGGTTAATCCTATGAGAAGTCTGTAAGGCTGACAGCATAAAAATTCTAAAGGAATTTAATATTATTTTCTGGCAGAAGTGTTTGCTAAAAATGGAGATGCATACCTAAAAATAGCAATTTGAATACTGATAAGAAAATGCTAAAAAACTAAATTGTAGCAGGAGGAAACATCTAAAAAGAGCCATCTATATGAAAAATTCTCTCAGAAATAAATCCAGAATTTTTACTCTTGAGATGTACGGGTAAAAGTAGGAAGAACACATAATACTGAAATGTACTATCAGAGAGAGAGAAGATTTATAGTTAGACTCCAGTCTTCCAAACTGTAGGTCTGAGTTCAGCTTAATGTTAGTATGGCTGGCTCTGAGCACAGTGTAAATATTAGATTTCAATACTCTAACTAACAGTGCCGCTGACTCAACAACCACAGGATTATGGAAAACCCTAATATTGATTTGTACCACTTTTTTTTGTCTGATAGTTCCTCAAGCAGTTTTTATGCAGTATATCCCAAGATGGTCTTGTGAGTTCCTAAACATGTTCAGTGGAGATCCAGAAACTGAGTAAAACACTTGGTTTTGTTGTTGTTCAAAAATTTATGCATGAGAGTTTTTAAATATGGATGCATGTATTTTTAATATGTTACTATATAAATATTTATATATCTTTACAGACTTCTACAGTTCTGAAAGTTAGTTGGTCTCAGGCAGACTAGTTGAGTACCAGATATAAACATTTGTGCTTATTAAAATTAGTGATCCTGAATATTTAGAGAAGCTAGAAAAAAAGGCCATTATAAATATAGAAAAAAGTAACTGTTAAGTCTTATCCTTTATACATTAGTTTTATTTCCCAGTGTCATTCTTGACTCAAGAGACATTTAATGTCAGTATAACAAAGCCATATTTTGCACTCATACTCTGATCTCCATTGAATAAATATTAGGCTTGAAGTTTCTAGTGCTAGTCATTCCTTACTTGCACAGAAATATAAGAAACTTTTTTAGCTAGAGGCAAAGAATAAAAAAATATATTTTGCTTCCGTTATGTTTAAAAAACTATGTTTAGAGCTGGTTGAAATAAATGTAGCGCTAGAATACATCAGGACTGAGCATTATTTAACAGTACTGCTGCAAAAAGAATTGCCTTAAGTACTACTTGACTACTTGACTACTTGGCTAGCTCCTTTATTCAGTTTCATATAATATCTGCAATCCAACCAGGGCAAGGTCCAGTTTTAATCCATAAGTTCATACACAGTAGTTTAAACCGAAATAAATGTAAAGCACAGAGATCAGCTGAAAGCTGAGGTATGTCGCAGCAGGTATACCCACGGACATTCAGATATCAAAACCTTTCACTTACCTTTGAAAAAATGAGAACATTGAGGATCTAAGAGCTGGTAGACTGCCAATACCTGCAAAATTACTTCTGGAACTCAGAACAACACTGGCCTTTTCTGCGCTTTATATGCCTCTGTTACAGCATTTGGACGAGTTGTCTCAAAGACGAGCTAATCACTGCTGTTTTGCCGACAAAATGTAGAATTAGTTTCAGAAAGTGGAGTCAGCTGCTTTGCCTTCTCTTAGTAGAGTAAGGAAGATGCAAAAAAGGAGTTGTAATCTAAATTTGCTAAAATCGGTGGAGTTACTTATTTAAAATTAAAGGTATGCTTATGGCTTGCCAAGATTGGGACATAGGTTCTTGATTTATTACCTTTATTTTATTGCAACCAGTGTTCTTATTAACATTTATTAGAGGACACATCCATCTCCTTTGACCATCGACCTATTTTCTCAGTGTCCCATAACATTTACTAAATGAAGAAATAGGTGTTTAATACACAATAATGTATTATTAATCAAAGCAGTAATAACTGTTTTAGCATATGCCTAATTCACCCATGGAAACACAGCCATCCAGTTACTAAATAAAAGAATGATAATAATAATTGTCATTTATTATTTCTGTAATGAATTTGAACTATGTATATAGTTTGCAGAGACTGACAGAACAATGCAGGATTAGAAGTGGATTTTTGTGTATGAGGGTACAGAAATTATTAGGCCACAGAACAAGCAAAAGCCCTAATTTCTTCTGGAGCACTCTTAAAATATCTCTAAATGTTTCTCTTTTTTTGTTTTTTTCCTTAATTGCAAACATTATTATTAATAGCATTTTTTTATAAAGGTATACAAACATCAAAACACATTTTATTTTTCTTGTAGACTATATGTAGAATGTCTGTTGCTCTATAGAGCTTGAAAGAGAACCTTCATTCATTGTACACTGTTTGGTAACAAAACCCTATGAGAACACTCCCCACTGAGAAGCAAAGGTTGACAGTGGAGGCTAATAAAACTACACTTTTTTTCTTCATCTCTCTGACCAGATAAATTTTAAGCCCACATTTTAATCGAGCTTAATGAGGTTTCACACTGTTTATATGCTCTGGCCATATCACTGTAATTAGCACCAAGGCATTACTCACTCTTGTCTTCATAAGAGTTTCATTTTAGCCTTTGTAAGAAGTCCTGCTACTTTTTTGCTTCATTGCTTTGCTTTATTGAACATTATACGACATAGTAAGCAATTAAGTATATTTGTGGAAGAAATTAAATCACAAAAAGGGCATTAATGGTCAGGCTTAAATCCATAAAAGTAGGGAAACTGAAGTTAAGGTTGAAATCGTACTTGTTTTACCTCCTTATGCCTGAGAATAACAGCTTCTATAATATTCAAGTGCAGTATACTATATAGTATTCAAGTTCATCTATTCTTTTTATCTCTGTAGCTATATACAATGTGGAGGAAAAATGATAATGTTTACTCCATAATTCAGCATTTTCTTTCATTGTGAGTCTTTCAAGAGCTCAGTATTTTACTGATTATAGTTTTATCTTTTAAAGAGAACATTAAAAAAGTCTATATCTATATATGCAAATGCATGTAAGTAGCTCCTACTTAGATGATTCTATAATATAGAATAATTCTATAATCCTACTATGATTCAAATATTTTGGTCGATGTATATTTATGATGACAGTAAAATATCTCAAAGATATTTAATCACAAAGATACATTTATAATTGGCATAAGCAATGTCCTCAAAAGCACCCCCACGTGGATATTACAAATATAACTTTCTGAAGTGTTCCTTAAATTCTACACTGAAAAATTGTTTTAAGTGATGAGAAAATTAGAAATTATTTTCTACTGCACATTAGCAAAAAAATTGCTTTTCAAGAAGCTGTGCTAACTTATACCAAGAAGATCTGTTCCACTGTATCTAGCCTTGAATAGGAAAATAGCAACCAAAACTATATCTTGTTCTAAATTAAATCACTTTCAAAGGGGAAAAAGAGATTGTATACAGGCTCAAATATTCAAACACTTTACATTTAAAGTACAAGGCTCTGCATATTTATAGGCAACTTATATTCAAAAGCATGCTTCAGCAAATTGTTTGACAGTTGTAACAATAATTTTATGCGTTAAAATGTCTTGTAAATGCATTTAGCTTAGATGAATCTTTATACTTATTTGCAGGTAAATTCCCAACACTAATAAAATAGCATGGAAGGATAATTTAATTGAGGAAATAAATGTTCTTTTCTTATTTATGATCTTTATTTGATTCCAGAATAAGCATATATTAGTTCAAATATTCTGAAAACTGGATCTTTCAGAACACCCCTATTTGACAGTCTTTAGGAGAATTCAGAGATCTTACACAAAAAAACTATTTTCAGGGAATATTGGTCCCCAAAAATATGAGAAAAATAAAGTGAAGCTTAGAAAAGAAGCAAATAAATTAAAAAAAATGTACTGAAGAAGTTATGACCATGAAGAGCCCTAGAGTCACACGGCAAAACCCAACAATAATAAAGTATAATTTTGTTGGTGTTGAACAGGGAATCTTCTGATAAGAGTTATTATCACT
Organism: Cnemophilus loriae; assembly: GCA_013397755.1. Taxonomy (NCBI): domain Eukaryota; kingdom Metazoa; phylum Chordata; class Aves; order Passeriformes; family Corvidae; genus Cnemophilus; species Cnemophilus loriae. Next base: position 156,599 of record VZTF01003050.1, on the reverse strand, counting down.
TTTTCTGACAGAACATAAAACCAGGCCTCTCTTTGAATCTGTCCAAAACCTTTCCTTGTAGGATTACAAAAGTTATAAAGGTAAATATATAGGAATCCAACTGTTATCGGAATATTAACTCAAGCAGTTGATTCTTTGTGGAGAGAAGCCTCAAAGTTAACAATAAGATGCATAAAAACCAAAAGGCTTGCAAACCTCTTTATCTATTCCTCTGTATATATTCTTCCCTTATGCTACCTAAAAGTTTATTTCTGTCCCCCCATGTCCTGCCATCAGCCTGCTTTTCACAGAAGCATCTCTGCTCGACCTGCACGTTTAATTAGGGATTAAATTTTTCGCTGTCTAATATGTTCTTCTACATGGAAACCTCTGTTTCCTAGCACGTTCAGTTGATCATAAGGGAAGGACTATTTTCCCACTTCTTCAATACTATCAAGCTCTTCTCTAGTCACTAGGTAAATAGTAAAAGAAGAGCAAACAGTATAAGAAATGTCAACAATCCCTTCTGAAAGTGTTTCAGTGCCATGAAATAGCTCTACTTTCAAATGATGGTTCTACTTTATGCTTCCTAGTCTTTCTGTATAGTCAAAGGAAAATATGAACACCATTTTCAAAATACTCTTAACTGTTAGAGAATGTTTGCAGTAGTTCAGTAATGGTTATCACACTTAATTCAGTACCAAATGCTCTAGAACAAGATATACCAGCTTGACAAACTACAGTGCTTGAATTAGGATATATTGGACAGTGCATATGTGAATGTGTCTTTTATATGGGTGGATTGACACCCCTGCTGAAGTGCTACTAAGAAGACTACTTGATCTATGCATATTATAATTCTGTTTATGGGTGAAATCAATTTTAATTTTCATATCTTTACAGCTTTTATTGTAACTCAAAAGTAGAGCTCTTAATTCAGAAATCTCTTAAAAGTCCGTCTTAGGTAAGTAGTGTCAACATATTTAAAGTGGTGGAAAAATAGCTTTTTGTTATGTGAGCCTGCTATCATTAGAGAAAAGTAGTATTGCCTTCAGGAAAAAAAAAATTCAGATTTTAGAAAGAAAGGAACAATTCCTTTGAACTTCCTGTGGTAATTTGTAATTATGCGCAATTAGATTGACCATCAATAGTCTTAAATATGTTGATAGTTTTGATTTTATTCTTGAAAGGACAAGAACTTGAACTTTCCCTCCCCACTGCAACTGTAGATCGGAATGAAGGAACATAACTTTTGGTATGCAATAGATATATAACTTCTTGCTAGCTAATTGCTTGCAATAGGATTTGGGCAGGAAAGAACAATCTCTTTCCAAGAAAGCACTTTTCCTATATCACATTTCTATTATGCAATGACAGCAAAAATCTCACCTCACTCTCTGAACGTGTCACTTCGTGAAGGAAAGAAACTGTCACTGTGACAAGAAAGTCATTGAGTATCAGTGACAGCAGTTTGGAATAAATATCTATTTCCTCAATCTCCTTCCTAGACATCTCAACATTTCCTTAAGCATCAATGAATATACATAAGGAAAATCTAAAAATTCATTAAATAACAAAGAAGGGAAAACAGCTATGAAAAAATACATTGAATAACATTTTTTTCTTTTTTTTTCTTCAGTTAATGTTATCCGACCAGTTCCAAGACAGGTTATTCAAAGTACTTGATCAAATGAAGGATTGTGTAGTACGAGAAATTTTTACTGTGCAGTCAACAATTAGCTTTTACTATCATACATCAAAAGATCATGCATGTGTTCACATTACACCATAACTAGTCAGGGACAAAAGGACTCTTGTGAGGTCTATCCAGGCTAGCCAGTTCGAAATAGGCAGGGTTAAGGCTTCTCATCAATTAAATGCTTCTCCACTTAGAATTCCCCTATGGCTCAATGCTGTCACTCCCCTTTTTTTAAATACTTGTATCCCATGTCAAGGCTAACAGTAAAACCATCATGCAGATGGCAGAGAACATTTTGTGGTATTAGGTATTAATTAAGCAAATCATTAAAAGCCAAGAAATAAGCATTACATTGTGAAGCCTAAATACCTAAAATGCTCATTTCACTAAAGATAACATTGAGAATTGCTTGCTCTTCATAGAAAAATATAGAAAAGTGATATTATACCAGTGTGGTAGAGCACGGCTGACATAAGCAGAACTAGATTAAGTGACTGGAAGCTGAAATGAGAAAAAAAAAAAAAATCTTGAAATAATCTGTATTTTCCTAGCCGCGATGGTAATTAAACACTGGAAAAACTTCCACAGGAGGCAATGGACTAACCAGTGCCTGCAGTCTTTAAAATGAGTTGAGCTGTCTTTAAACATATTATGATTTCCTTGAGTCTTTCAGGTAAACGTTATGTACGACATGAACTTGAAAAGAAAACACTGGAGCTGAGTGTTCAGAATGGCCATTTCTGTCACTGAAATTTGTGATGGTATAAAGCAGTTCATGTTTTTCTTATTCACATTTGAGGAGATCAAGATAGTAAGTCTTGTCCTTAATATCCGCAGATCTATGCAAGAGAGTGACTACAAGCCAATTTCAAATAATATGTTTTGAGGTTATGTTCTCCCATCCTGTCTGCTCCCCTGAGAGCTGAAGACTGACGCAGTAAATTTTCATATTTTTCAGCTCTGCACAATGAACATAAGACGTAGGTTACATAATGTGACAGAGGAGAAGAGCAGACCTGTTCCCTTGGTAGTACACAGACTCTTCTCTGACCACTGGCTACCCTATCTTTCCCACCAGCTCAAGCACGAACACATATATTTTGAGTTGGAAAAACACTTTTTTTTCAGATGCAAATCAGAAAGGACTTTGAGAAAAATGTTCATCTTTTTACACATGGAGATATAATTTAATCAGTAGGATAACATAGACATTTGTGTCATAATCCAGGTATGTTTCATGTAATCAAAATTTCTTCTCTTTTTAGAAGTCTCCAACACTGAAACCAAGATCAAGATATTTTTGTTTCTCATCCTCCCTTCCTGAGACACAACACTTACTTCCCTCACAACTGAAAGGCTATTCTAATAATGAAATACTTTTATTTTTTAGAATATTTAGGTGAAACTTCATGGAAAGGGGCATAGAAAAATCAAATTGAATTATTTTTGGATCACATTAAACCTGGGAAAATGTGGAATTATTTTTTTTTCAGTTCAGCTTTTAAAAATATATGTAATTCAACAAATTGCCTGAACTCATTTATGTGCCATTTGCATACATAATCGAATCTAATCTTACATTTAAATATTTAGGTGGATAAGAACTGATTAAAAAAAAAACCTGTGAAAATTAAGGATAGTTTTAGTGGACTGACAGCATACTACAAGCATTTTCAATAATGTTTTGTGTCATTTAGGTTTGGATTGTTCCATTTGAAATTTCTCCAGAAATCCATGGAATTGTAAAGCCACTGTTTAAAAGATACAGCAGTAAGAATACACTCTGGTAGTGTTATGTAGACTAAACTCAGGGTTTTTTGTTCATATAGAGAAAGATTCTCATAAAACAGGCCTAATTAATCACAAGGATCATGTTTTCTCTGTAAGAGAGGAAAAGGACCAAAAGGTTCTCTCTGGATTTTTCCTGGAATAAAAAATAATCTGGGCTGCATAATTCAGGGGAGAAATGGCTCATTCTTATAGGAAGAACTCACTCCTTTTCCTTAACACAGTACTTATACAGGCATATAATTGCATAATTGTGGATAGTTCATAAATGTGTGTAAATGAATAATTAAAATCAGATGAACAAATAAATAAATAAATAAAAGACAAAATAACCCATAAAGGAACAAGGGAGAAGATTAAAGATGACTAACAATCTTAAAAAAATTGGTTGCTGAAAGATTGCTCTGTAAACAACAGACTTGGTTTGCAAATGCTAAAGTCTTCTACAAAAGTTCAAATCAGAAATATTTTAATCAATCATCTTGCTTTCAGGGAGTATAGCAAACATTTCCTCCAAATTTGTTTAGAAGATGACTGTGATCATTGTTGGCTGTTAGGCAAAGTATTTTTAAAAGTTCATAGCACAAGAAGTAGCAACAACAGTCATAAAAGCACCAAATGTATCATTACTTTTCAAGGTTTAAAAAAAAAGAGATAGTAATAACACAAAAGGTATTGCAGATTCTCTGCACGGGTTTTTATTTTAAAGACAATAAGACTGAATATCCGCTATGTTTTCAAGTAAATATTGCCAGCAAAGTTTTTAGTTAAACTGAAACGGGTGTCAGCACAAAAATTAGTGCTACAATAAACATATATTTATAACTGAATATTCTCTAAAATGTTCTTTATATTTCAATTCATTTGATTACTTGAGTCTTCATTGCCTCCAAATGCTCACAAAATTGAATTATATAAGAATATGCATTCATAGAAGGCCGTATAAATTCACGTAGCAGAGCACCTTTGCAGGGGAAAAAAAAATAGATAAAAAAGGAAGACTTGAAATGTCTAGGGTTAATAGGAACATTCATACAACTCCAATTACACCAACTCTTTCCATTCCGATCCATTTGCCTCCTGTTGCATGTTCCCAGTTTGCCATGTGCCTGAAGGAGTGCTCTGTGTGTCTTGCACCGACTCCACAGCTGGCTGTGCTTCCCAGGTGCCCTCTGGGACAGAGGGGGCAGACGTTCTGACAATGACCTGCAGGCGCAGAAAGTTCCATTTCTACCTCCAGTGCAACTTGAAAGAGACTTTTCTTTTTCCCCCCCTGTCTTCACAGAGTTCTTTGGTTTTTTTCCCTTGAACTAGTTTTGAACAGAGGTCTTGGCAGGCAGGGAGAGAGTGCAGCTCTCAGATCTTTCTAACTGAGGGCAGTGACATAGAGTTACAGCGAAGCGAAATGTAGGTGGGCAGGTGGGTTTGAGCGAGCTGAACTGCTATCTGCTCTAGGGACACTTCTCTGCTCCTGTTGCTTTAATGTCCCAAGAAGATATCCGCGATGAGAACTTACTTGTTTTGAATGCCAAGGCATATAAATATCCAGAATCAATACTTTTTCTTCAGAGGCAGACAAATTACGACTAAATGCAGAGATCTACTTTTCGGGAAAGGATCTATATTTGGAGATATACCTTTTTCTCAAAGGAACTGCTAACTAGGTATTTTAAAGAGTGTTCCTCTTATGTAATACAAACTGATATTAAAGGATTATCACCTCCTTATCTGAAATATCAGGGAAAAATATTGAAAGCACTAAAATATTGAAAGTTTTGAACTTGGAAAATCAGACAAGTGATTCAAAGATTCTTAAACTCCCTACACTTTTTTTCCAGGATGAAAGTTTTTTGTGGATAATGAAATGCATTTATCTCTATCACCTAACAGCAGAACATCCCATATATTGAAGTGAGATATGTAAATCACACAGGCCTTTGAAAAAAAAAAAGCCATTTTTTTTCCCCTGAGAGCAAGGTAATTTGATTCCAATTTTTTCACTAAAATTACAGGAGTGATGAGAGAGAAATTTACTTACTTTAAATGCATTTTAAGTCTTAGGCTTTAGCATTTTTTTCTTGGCAAGGAAAAGGAGAGGAGGTATGATCTCTTTCTTCAAAAAGCAGATTTCTTTCTTCTTTCTCATCAATAAACATTTCATTTGATTTTCTTGGTTATGCTGTTACCACATCATCTGCTCAGGTAAATGTTAGGTACTCCAGAAAATTAAGGCCTTTCAGAAAGATAAAAATATCCCACCTAGCACTTTTATCTCACAGAAAATCAGTGTTAGTAATAAGAGTTCAGTCTGAATTTTGTTGATCCTCTCCAGTGCATGGACTAATATTTGCATTTTCATTTGCTTTTTCTGAGAGCTTTTTCCTTGAGAATATATTAATATTCTGAACACTAGTGTTATATTTCAGAGTAATCTGTATAGCAAAACTGTCTTCACATACAAGTGTCTGCATTTATTTCTTCTGCTTTTCACGCTTTGAAAAGAGAATGAAAACAAAATGAAATGCCATACATTTATATACTTAAGAATTTTTCCCTCTTATGTATATGTATAAAGTGGATTTTTATAACTGATACTGAATAGGTCATGCCTCAGTACCTTTTTATTTGTCTGGCAACCTTGGTCTCCTTTATTCTGCTGATGGGCAATGATTTATTTTTATTTTATTTTCTTATGTTACCTGCAGTGGACTTCACTGGACTGTATCCATTTTTTGTGTCACTTACTGATTGTGAAATTAGGGCAACAATGTTGATAGGACTTATCTAATTATAGTCTAATTATCTGCAACATACATGTCTCCAGTTAAAATAATCATTTAAATTATACTTCTCGTAAGTGAAGAGAAACACAGCCCATTTAGCTAACCTGGTTTAAAAGTTAGCCCACTGACGAGGTGAACATGCCTCTGTAGACATGGGAATAACTTGGCAAGACAGCTTCCAAATAAGCAATATTAAAAAATACTGCCTATGCAACAGAAACGCATGTGATTTGTTAGAATTCAGCCTAACCAAGTTTTAATCTAGACATGAATAAGGAAATTTGAAAACCAGAAACTAGAAGGGCCCGCTCAGGAGATATCTATTATCTATACATCAATAGTTAAGTGGAGTGAACTGCATCCTGTATCAATCACTTCATGATAGGTACTCACTACTTAACTTCCTCACTGCCTGCCATGCCTTCATTGCACTTAGGTTGTGAGAAGCATTCCTCAGCGTAACTTCTTTAAAGATCTCTCACTAGGTTAGCAAGCATGTTTCTAAATATACTCGTGCCCCACCTTGTCAGATGCATTGGTCCTTGCCCAACTATCCTTGTAGACTCTGTCAGAATTCTATATCCATAAAAGGCAAAGTCCAATTTGAGACAGGACCTGTGCAGAACGAATTAATCCACTGGATACATTAGTTCCTCCTTTCCCCTGTCATGACATTATTGACATATATCACCAGGGCTGCCACTTTTCAGACCAAAAGCTATGAAATCACTCTTGATACACTTCATGTCTTCCCTGACAGTGCAATTGGTGCACATTACAGCTAAGCAGCAAGGGACGATGTTTCAAAAGCCAGACAGATCTTGAGTGTTCCTACAGCATCCTAGGTCTGAGCTTCCCACAAGCATCTGATCTCCCAAAACACAGAAGACAGGTAGGTGTCTGGTTTGCTTTGTTCCCGGAGGAGGGTCCCAGCGAGTTCCACCTGGATTTTTCTCTTTGTGCAGTCACTTGGTTGAGGCTTTTCTGAGTCTGATGCCTGCTGTGACAGGCCTTGTCTACGACCATCAATTTCTATTGCACTATACAAGTCCTGAAGCATAGAGCTGCAACTAGAAAAGGATCCTTCAGGCTCCTAAAAGTCACGAGTTTCCAGACACCTCTACTTCGGGAGTCTGCAACTGCTGCTATCTTTGGACAAATGATTTTATGCATGCCTCCTTCCTTATACCACAGGACTCAGGCTTCTGCCCCGGCAGACTCTGTGAAGACCCTATAAAATTTTTGTTAGTCCTCCTAGTTGGTGTATGATCTGTCCATCTCTTCTTCCAGCTACTCTTCATGGCAATTCAGCAGTGTGGCCAGAGCACATCGTCCTTGCGTGAGGCTGTTCAGCACCAGGAACTCAAGATCTGTAACAACATCCTCCCTCTGGAGCTCTATCTGGGTCAAGCCCTCTGACAGACCAAGGTAGATTTTTGCCCGGAGATTATGCTCCAAATAACTGACATGACCTTTACACGGCCCCACACAGTCTTGAGCAGAGCGTCTGGACTTCTCTCCACCCCTGTTGAGCTAACTATTGCAAGAATGACAGTGTGCTTTAGCTGCCTTTGCTGTCATTTGCACTCTTATAAAAAGATTGTGACTGCTGATAGCAACCCCACTGTGCAAAAAAAATTGGTTGTCAGAAACTATAGCTCTCTGAAATCCTTTCCTCCAAGGGAAATTGCTACAACTTCTCCAGTAAGATTGCCACTTCCTGTACTTCAAAATAATTGTGATAGAGAATGGTTCTCCCAGCTGTGAGCAATATCATAAGTTTGAATTAAATATTTTATACAAAGCAAACCCTCCAGTGATGTTCCTTAAGAGACAATAATAATAGTATGGATAACTAGCAACAAGATTTATTTTAAAACTCTGATGCTGGGTGATATGGTTTAAGGCTTAAAGTGGTAATGCTAGGTTGATGGTTGGACTTGATAATCTTAAAGACCTCTTCCAACCCTGATGACTCTATGATTCTATGAAAACAAAATTTATCATATTTTGAAACTTCTCTGACATTTTAGTATCATATTTTTGAGATGCTCTTAGCGACAATTCAATTAAAATGTATTTTTGATGTGAATGTAAGATTTTGTTTACCTATAAATGAAAAAAAATCCAAAACTCACTTGTTCTGAGTAGTTTCTTAATGGTACTTCAATTAGTGGCTGAAGTGGTTGAGGAGTTTTAGTCATAGATATTATTGTTCTTTATGAGGTTTGTGTCTCTGTGTTTTATTTCTCTTTTTCCGTGTCATTTCTTGCCTTTGAACTAAAATGACCTTTGACCTGATTACTTTACTGAAACAGATGTTTTCACTTTCTACACGTTTTTGAAGAGATTTTTCAGTTTTAGATACTATAATTGCCATAAGATGTTAGGGTACCCTCTAAAACTGCTAACCAGTCCGAATACAATAAGACCATTTGATGCTATCTGTTCAATAATATTGCACCCAAAGCCCAAAAGGGTTGACAAGCAATGTGACGAAGTAGATGGCAAGTGCTGGTTGTGATAAGGATGAAGAGGCCTAGTGGGCTTGGGAAATATTTAGAATACCCATACATTCTTCATGGAAGAAGAACAAATATTGATAAACTAGCAAGTCATACTTTACACTTTACTTTTCCCAGCTGTAAGGTGTTTTAACAAAACTGTGCTTTCTCAAGCAGCAAAAATGGTAGTAATTTCCTTGTAAAAAGAAAAAATTTTGCTTTAAACGACATCGCCAAATTTTTGCTCGTCTTACTAGTACTTAAAAAATAAATTTTCTGTGAATATACATTCTAATGCATATTAGAAAAAATCCAAAATAGAATATGAAGCAATCCAGTATTTAAAGAACAGCATGGCTGAACCACATAATAAATTATATCAATTATTATTAGAAGTCAATCGTGTGACTTTTAAAAAAATCTATTGGTATAATGTTTTTCACTGTTATTTTGAATTTGTTGCTCCATTTTGTTAACAGAGCACATGGTAACTTACATAGAAAGTCCATGGACCTATAAAGAGAAATGACAGAAAATACTTTTTATGTAAATTTGTTCAGTCAAACCCCAGAAGCTGTCATGTCTCATGCTGGAGCTTTTTCACTTACTAAAAAAATTACTGAATAAATCAAAAGAAATTCCTGGCTGTGTTTTCCTGTAGGACATGTAAGGATGAATTTCAATTATTCCAATTCAGGGAAAAAGGAATATCAGCTGATTGTTTTAACACGCTAATACAAGGTGGAAATGGTCTTTTATTCTTTGGATTTTATTCATCACTAAAAGCATTACCAACTCCAAAGAAAAGCACATGTCAAAAGCTAGGTACTTGTTTTTCTAGAGAAAAGCTGTTTACCTGCTATTCCTGCTTCACAAATGAAATAGATTTTAGTAAGTCAGAATATGTCACAGTTCATGCTGTAAACTTCACCATAAGCAGACCAATATGGTTAAAAGCCACACTAAGAACAGTGTAATAAAACAATTTCCTACAAATATAGGATACAAAGCTCCAGACCACAAAAGTATTTAGAACATTATGTCCCACTGAAAAAATAGCTGTATAGAATTCTTTACTATCTTTTAAGCTGCTTTATATTTCATGAGTAATAACATGTAGACTGAAAGCTGATATGAAAATACAAGGACTCTCTTGCTAATTTTTTTTGCCAGTTCTATAATTTTCTAGTCTCCTGTATGTAGGAAACATCCAGACAGGGACAGTAACAGGTTGAACCAAGGGGAAATGTGGGTACTGTGTTCTATTCAGCAACAACTAATATATTTTAGGAAAAATTAAATAGTCTTTAGAAGACAGCAGAATCCTGAAACAATTCAGTAGATCCAAAAATATTCGTAATTTTAAGGGAGCGAGGCCAGAGTGAGAATGTTCTTTTTCCAATTACTCAACAAACTAAAGCAAAAGAAAGCAAACACTTGAGAATATCAGGTTATTTCTTAAAGATGAATAGAAGCAAGGAACAGCACTAACCATACTGGAATTGTCTGCCCGGGGAGGTGGTGGAATCACCATTCCTGGATGTGTTTAAAAAAGAGACTGGATGTGGCATGGTTTAGTTGAGGTGTTAGGGCATGGGTTGGACTTGATGATCTTGAGAGGTCTTTTCCAGCCTGGTGATTCTGTGATTGTGTGATTCTGTATAACCACAGGAAACATTAAAGAAGCATCCATCAACACATCTCCAGTTGTTTACGACTGGTCAGAAAATGTGGATGGAACAGATTTAGTAACAGATAAGAGTTGCATTTAAATTGAATCAGCTCCAAGCACCATATCTCCTCACAAAAAAGTAGAAAGGTGAGAATTGTAAGCAATGAATCAGTCATTACTTAATGTTTTCAGATTATGTATACAGCTGCAGAAAGGGAACTCACAGTGCTAAGCAAGGTGCTTGTGCTGTGATCCACTTCAAGTCGCATGCTGAACCGACAAGTATTATCACTCAACTCTGCCTCAAAAATGTGTATTTGAAATTGGCATCTTTCACGGGATAATACATTTCTGTGAAACTCATTTTAGAGACAGACACCCATTTGAGTCCTTATCTATTAAAATAATCATCCTCTCAAAAACATGGGTGGAGAATAAGCTAGACTTGAGAAATTTCCACAGTTTCTTGATGATCCAGAACATGCACTCAAATAGTGACATCAGATTTAGTTCCACTTCAGGAAGTTAGGATCCACAGTCCCAAAAAGAACAGGAAGAGCTGCACTATCAGCCCGATATCCATTCTGAACATACCTTTACCTATAGCCTTTTTATATTTATAAAAGTTTGTAAGTAAGTTAAGTTTCATCTCCACTTTTTTAATGAGTACGTAACTGTCTTTCTTGGTCTGATATTTTTTGGATACTATCGTAGATAATAATTTTTTTTGGACTCTTCAGGCTCTTTTAAGCTGTTAAAATTTCCACTTCTATGTCTGGCTAGAACTGAAGACTGGCTTTGCTTGGCTTCAACATAGAACATGAATATGCCTGACTAATCTGTAAAATATTTTTTGTATTGACACTGTGAATTTCAGATTTTCAACACTGTAATATTTCTCTTCTTTATTAAGAATGAATTTTTTTTTTTATTTTGCCTTAGGAAAAATAAGGAAATAAATATTCTAACAAAATGACCTAGAATAGAACTTCAGTAAAAAAGGTAATTTTCTGATGGACTGAATGAAATAACTCTTCATGTAGAAAAAAAATGTTTATGTATTAATAGGACTGAAAAAGAATTAACACCAGAGAATACTTCTGTCTCTGTGTGCTCAGGTTTTGGCTAGGGTAGAGTTAACTTTCTTCACAGTAGCTGGTGTGGGGCTGTGTTTGCATTTGTGATGAAAATGGTTTCGATAATGCAATGTTATGGGATTACTTTCATTACTGCTGAGCAGAACTCACACAGCCTCAAGGTCTTTTCCTCTTCCTCACCCTACCCCACCGGTGAGGCTGCACAAGAAGTTGCGAGGGAAAACAGCTGGGGCAGCTGACTCAGCTGATCCAAGGGACATTCCAGACCATATGGTATCATGCTCAGAATATAAAGCTGGGGAAAGAAGAAGGAAAGGAAGGGAGGACATTTGGAGTGATGGCATTTGTCTTCTCAAGTCACTGTTATGCGTGATAGAGCCCTGCTTTCCTGGGCATCACTGAACACTGACCTGCTGATGGGAATTAGTGCGTGAATTCCTTATTTTGCTTGCCTGTGCAGCTTTTCCCTTTACCTTTTAAACTGTTTTTTATCTCAACACACAAGTATTCTCATTTTTACTGCTCTGATTCTCTTCTCCATCCCACTGCAGGAGTTGAGTGAGTGGTTTTATGATGCCAAGTTACAGGCTAGGATTAAACCATGACATTGTGGGAAACAAAGGAAATAGAAACTGTGAAGCCTACAGAAGGCTGAAGAACTAGAGAATGTCAAAAACCTTGTAAGTCAAACTTGACTGAATAATATAGTTTCCAAAAAGGCTGCCTCTATTACTCTTTCATTTCAGTTTTCCCACAGTGTAGCAATAACCATCATTCAAGTGCCAAACATAATGTGTCTACTGAAATTATAATGTGGGAATTATGCACAATAGGGATTCACAGCCTATTCTATTATGATGTTATACTGCTTCTATGAACATAAAAGACATTAAATTCAGTTGTAGAGAGAATATATCCACCCAAAATTCCTCAGAGGAATTGACACACTGAGAAAGTCATCATTCTGGGAAGAAACTCTTTGAACTGAGGAGGTGACAACTGTTGTATGTCCAAGTTTTCCTGGAAAGAAGTAGTATTACTAAAATACTGGGAAAGATGCAATACTCCATGCTGTTGTATTAAACACTATAACTTTGAACACCTTAATGCCTTTTAATATATATCTGTTCTATGAGTTGTCAGCTGTTAGGTAATTTACACAAAACCCCTACATCTTGAATCATTGAGCCAAAAGAATTTAAAGTATGTGTACAAAAATGATATTTAAATAATCCCACCACACATTAGAATTCCCTTGTGAAAATAATGGGCTATCCCTGATCTATGCCAAAAGACAGGGGGGAAAAAAAGGTTTTGTTTTTATTCCTTGTCATATATACTATGAATACTATATTTGATTCTACTCAATTCTTCTCCAAACAATAGCCCCCACAATTCTCCAAACAATTACTATCCCCACAAAAAAATAATAATCTGACTTTGCTTTGGTGGCAGTAAAGGATTCGTTGCTTAGGGCATCATGGCAGACATAACAGTAGTGACACAGTGCATCTGGATACAGGTCAGAAATGTTTGGACTTACCTTCAAAAACAGCAACCAGACCCAAGCCAATTCAAAGGCCAGGCCTTCTGATCAGTCTTACAGTGTTAGGGGTTGAAGATGATGTGGAGAAAGCAATTCATTTTCCAGATCTATGAAGTTTTGTGTTTATTTTCTTCTGCACCTTTCAAAACAGGAATAATTAAAAATCCAGAAACAAAAACACAGAAGAATTATGTTTACTTATTCTGGAACACAAATGTTCCCCATCTTATTTAAGTCTTACAATATACTTTGAAAATCTCATCATGATCATTACATAAGCCTTACGATCTCTAGATTTTATCCCTTACATATTTGGAACAAGAAATAATTTTTACATTTGTTTTTCTAATATAAAATTTGTATGTTTTGCATTAGTGTTTATATGCTAAATCCATGACAAGAGAGAGAATTTTTATTTTATATATCCCCACTTAAAACTCAAGATTTAATCTTTTTATGAATATTTGCAACCATTTGTGCTATAAATGTCAACATTACATTTTATGGCTATTAAAGAAAAGCAAAAAAGAAAACACATAAAAATATGTTCTTACATAGTTGTAGACTATTCTCATTTAATAGCACTAACTGTTAAAGGATATAAAAATGCTGTAGCTATACCTAATGATAAAGACATTTATTTTATTATATATATGCTGTTCTTATGGTATATATGCGTATAGAGGTGTGTACATATTATATACAAATAACGTATAGTAAGCTGTTGTGTATACACATATTTAAGGATGTATAGGATATATGTACAGTATACTTTTTCTTGAGTCTCTGGTAACTTCCTCACGTTTAAAAGCATATTCTAAACATCCACTTTTTTTAGAACTCTTGGTAGACCGTATAACTGTTTAAGTTCAGACAGCATCAATCTTCCCTTAAAATGAAACACAGGACTTAGTCAATGATTTTGATTTTCTGTGCTTCCTTAATACTAGATAAATTTCCTAACAGGGGTTGTTCTTGTTCACTGGAAACGATTCAAATAAAAAGTTCTTTTATGTCTAAAAGGAATGTCCCCTAAGAAACTGATATAATCAAGGTAAGGAGGAGAGCACAACAGTGGAGATATTCTCAGAGGGATCATCATAATTATTTGTAATTACTGGAACAGGCAGCTATTCAGGTGAAACACATAGAAAGTACAGGTACCCAAGAACTTTTTGTTATTTATGTAAATCTTGAATTAAATATATAATTTAAAGATTGGAAAGTATAATTTTAACTTATATTTACATAGGGAAAATGTCATATATCATATATTATCTGAAAAAAGACATTTAATGAAGCAAAATGAGTAGTACCACTGTGCTTCAATGATGCCAGAAATTATAGAGGAAGCATCTGCCACTATAATTTCCAAAGTTGGAACTGGCTGAGATAACCTTCAAATCCTTGCATTGATTTTGTTGTTTTCTACTCTTTCTGTTAGACGGACTAGATGAGGCACGTAGGCTACAGATTTTGCCACCTTTTACAAGAGGTGTTTGGGGAAATTAGAACAAATGCTCCTAATGGAAATTTAAATGCTGTATTTATCTTTTTTGTACTGTTATATGCATTTCTGAAAGAAGTAAAATTAATTTACTATTGGAATATCCTGAATTTTTAACAAGGAATTGATACTGATGCTATTATGCTACAATATATGTCTGCACTAGATATTTTGATTATTGCAGTGAAATTTATGGCAACAAAACAAGCGATAATCTGCACTGCAGTATGCTTAAACTCTATCCATGATAAACAAAAATTTCTTAATTTTCTTTATATTCCTTAGCATATTTTATTTTCTATTCCTCATCTATTTTACAAGACAGCCAGAATTTGTCTTTGTACTTTCCTTGTGGCTTTTTTTGGACAACTTCCAATTTCCACCTGTGCTTACTCGCACAAACATCAAAGAAAGGAAGATTATTAATGTCATCATTGCATAACGTTGCAAGTAGAATAAAGTTTTTATACCTCAACAGCAGGTAGGGGGAAAAATCAGCCTTTTGTTAGTGTAGCTGTGCCTTATATGTATTTTTTTTTTCTTCTATTCACCAAGTGAAAAAAAAAAAATCAAAGCAAAAAACCCACCAACCCTCAAGACAAACGCATACGTAATACATATATTTATATATTATATATACCTTTTTAATTAAATGAAAACTAATGTTCAATTAATGTTCAATGAAGCCATTCACTGTAGGATTCACTCGATTATCTATCTGATAACCTATTTTACTGACCTCCAGGACATCCTTAAAAATGTGTTTATAAAGGCAATTTTCAGGATGTTCCATTACTATTGAGTTTTGTACTGACATAATTCATTGACAAACTTTCGTCTACAGCATATTACTTTTAGTTTTTGAACCTGACCATTATGAAAATAAGTAGCTTGTACTGAAAAAAACCCCCAACTTCCAGATTTCTAAAACTAGTGCAATTCCCGCTTTTGTTGTTTCCCACATTAAATTTATGAATTCAACCATTAACTGAAGTGTAACCTGTTCGCTCAGAGGGTGGTTAGGCACTGGAACAGACTTTCCAGGGAAGATGTCCCAGTACCAATCCTGCCACAGTTTAAGAAGAGTTTGGCCAAGACCCCCAGACACATGGTGTGACTCTTTGGGGCTGTCCTGGGAAGGGCCAGGTGCTGGACTCAGTGATCCTTGTTGATTCCTTCCAACTCAGAATACCCCTTGGTTCTATGATTTTGAGAGTGTTTCAACTAGTTCTGCATCCAAAACATATCCACTTTAGAATGCATTCTCATGTATCTTGTAAAGAAAATGCCCAACATTTGATTAAAGTGCAGGTGTTTGTGCAAGGGACAGTCTTATGCAGAAATATGGACATCGAGCTTGCTGAAAACTGTTAATAGAGAAAAAGATCAAATATAATATTCTTAGAAAGCTATTTGCTAACTTGATAAATTAATAGGATAATTCATCATTTCTATTGTTGAGCAATGCACAATCGAATAACATTTTTAGAGGGGAGATAAAACCCTTTTCTTCAAAAAAGAAGACACATTTTTAAGAAAGTATACTGCCTCCTACAAATGTATTCTTATATTTTATTGGATATGTATTATATATTTGTGGATGACATCAACAGCCATTCATTACCATGTATTACACCATTCAAAAGTCAGAGATTTTGAGTATTTGAATATTTCTCCTTTGACTTTTAATTTTGTCATTCATCCTTAGACTTCTACTAGAAGATTCTTGATATTATAACTAATTTATCATTTTGTTTTCAATAAAACTGGTAAAAATGTAATTTTAAAAAATAGACATAGCAACAAAATATTACAATGTGAAAACTGAATCAATATTGATGTTCTTCATTTTACTTAGCTATGGATTTCATCTAGTGGGATCAGGATTCTAATATTAATAAATTCTTAAAGTTTGATACTAAGACATCAAAAATGAGATGAGGGTGCTGGTTTTGCCAACATGAGTTTTCCAATTTTGGGGAAACTTTGGGGTTTTTTTTGTCTGTTTCTTATTTCATATTTATTTATCTGGTTTCATAGATTGTGTGTTGACTTTATGGCATTTTTACATTTTTCCTGAAGGACCTGAAGTCTTTTAGTGTGTATATATTCTCAGTAGTGTTAGAGAGAGTTTGCCTGCATCTTCAGCTGTTATGCATAGAGAGACATTGCCTTAAACTTCAGCTTCTCGGCAGCTTTAACATTATATAGTCTTTTGTCATGCAATCAAATCTTCAGTCCCTTTCACCCCTTATCAGGCGGCTCAGTGCAGTGGTATGACTTCTAAAGGTCAGCTGTACAGTGAGGCTTTCAGAAGGAAGCTCAAAAATTAAGTGCTCTGTCTGGAAAAATGGACTGTGAAAGCATTCAAGAAACTGATGGACTGAAACTGTTTTGAAAAAAATATTGCTAAATACAAAGTATTTGTATTTCAGGGCCTAAATGCCTACAGCAGTAAAACATGCTTATTGATAGCTATTTTAAACTCTCTATAAATATTCAATAAAATATAAAATTTTAATGTACTATGGCAGTTAAGGTACCACTAGGTGTATGTAATTTTAGATAGATTTTCCTGTTTATGTAGAGTCTCCACTATCAAGATGCATTTTTAATACGTTTTTTCTATTTCTGTTTAGGGGCCCATAAGGATGATTAAGTTGAACTTTTAAGTGGATGGCCCATACGGGGATTGAACCCACAACTTTGGTAATATTAGCAACGTGCTCTGACCAGCTGGGTTAATCTCAGGATCATTATGTGTAATTAATGAAAAATGTCTGACCAACTCTTGATACTTTACTGCATTTTAAAAAGCTTTTGAACATAGAACAGGAGGATTCTGTAAAATGCATTTTCTTCTATATCTTATCGTGATTATTTTAACTCAACATTGCTCAAATTTTCTCATTTCTTCTAAGCTACATTTTGTATCTAAATATGCTCATGTTTTGATTTTTTTTTAAATATACAAATAATATCCTAATATCCTAAACTTAGAGTGCTTAGAGAAATAATGAAAGTAAAAATTATGTAGTGCAATATTAATGTACTATATTGATTTTTTAAAGTCAATTGCCTACTCTACCCAGCAGAAGATGCGTATCTAATGAATATTCTCAACCAGCTTTGCAATCCTCACATCTACAAGACTGCATCTGTGTAAAATATCCGAACACATTTTCACTTGAACCAAAAATATGTCATCTCAAGTCAGAATCTCCTAACTTCTTGGGTGTTTCTGAGGGCATCACCTAATGAAGGTCCTCCCATATTAGATAGCTCAGAATGTGGTTTAACACAGAGTTAATAATTACTACAGATTGCTAAAGACCGGTGACAAAATAGACCTTGAGTACATAATGCTATCAGTCAGCAAATGTTAATCTTAAAATGGCCCCAGTCATTATATTCCTGAAATAGAACTTTCAAAATCCCCCCTGCTTTGCTAACCCAGTAGGACTTCTGCTACCTTGCAATTAAATAGCATATATTTTGCAATATTTTCCTGTCTTATGTGGTGAGCGCTCAACTAATGAAGACGCTGTAAAGAACCAAAAAAACTGCTAGGTTATTCATTCTTAACATTTTTCGGAATAAGTAGCAGGACTATTTAAAAAAACAAAACAAAACAAGAAAACATAATAAACCCTTAACAACATGTCAGTAGAGTAAAAACTTTTTTACTAGATGATCTATTTGATCTACTTACAGTTTTACAAGGCTCTTCTATTTTCTGCTGAATTCTTTCCTGGATTTCATGCAGAAATAGAAAATAAAAAATTTCACTTGTCTAGCAGAACACTGATCCTTGACACTGCATTTTCCATTTCATCATGATTAGTCTGTATTGTAATTCTTGTATTTAATTAACACGTTGCATTTGTAAAACTCAATTACTTTCAATAAACACATTTACTATTATGTTGTAACACCCAAAAGATAATATAAATGAATAAAACATTAAAAATGCTAGGTTTTGAGAAATTCTTCTGAGCTTGGAAGTCCTGCTATTTTAATGAAAGCAGAGCCACAGGCAGTAGGAAGAGTATTATGGAGTAAGATGTTCTAAATTTAAAAACCAGGATGGAAAGTGAACCATCTATTTTCGCCACCATAAAAAGTTAAAAGCAAGTATCATTTAGAATCAATGTTAAGCCTTTTTTTTTTCTAATATATTTTTTAAAGTTTGAAAGTTAGGAGACTATTCAGCAAGCTTTGCAGAAGACAAAAATTTCAGTTACTTAGGACCAGTTACATCTGTGAAAAACTTGAAATATTTAAGGCAGCAGTTAAATGGGTGAAAGGATTACTAATGAATTTTAGTATCGATAAAAATGAAGAAAAGCTCACAGGGTAACAATTCAAATTATTCCTATAGCCTACAAGTATTTCAATTAACAGCACTAGCCAGGAAAATAAACTTGGAGTCACTGTTGAGAGCACAGAACAAACCACTGCTTGTACAAATATCGTGAAATATCTCTTGGAAGAAACCAGAATATATAGAGGATGAAGAAGTGAAACATGCATAGAACACTATAGTGACCTTGTTGAAATGTGGCTACAGCTTTAAAAAGTTTACGACATATTTGACAATTCAGAATTAAAGATGTTCAGAAAAAGGATAATGACACGACCAAAGAGTGGAGGAATCTTTCCAAACAAACTTTGAAGGATTATTTTTTAACCTTAAAACATGTCTTAGAAGAATAGGACAAATAATTATAAAAATAAATCAGAAATGAGCTGTATGAACAAGATATATGAGTGTATTTTTTTTCTACCTGCCTAAAAGCTCAACAAAAACTAAACAAGTTAAATTAAAATTGGAAGTGTTAAACAGCTAAAAAAATATTATCTCATGCACTGTTTAATTAAATATAAAATAATTTTCTACAGGAAGGAAAAGAATACGTAGACTCAAAATAGGACTGAATATTAGAAGTTCCATAAAAAGGGTCTGAGCTTGAGTCTAAATTTTAGTGGGGTGTAGCTTAACATTTGCAGTTTAAGAAACTAATAATTTGGATATGTCTTACTCTACCAAAGA
Source organism: Cnemophilus loriae (assembly GCA_013397755.1). NCBI lineage: Eukaryota > Metazoa > Chordata > Aves > Passeriformes > Corvidae > Cnemophilus > Cnemophilus loriae. Next base: position 136,971 of record VZTF01003050.1, on the reverse strand, counting down.
TCAAGAAAGAAAAATAAACATAGACAAAATTATTTGATAATGATTTTGAACTTGAGAGATCATAATTTTCTTCTGACAAATATCACTGAACATTTACTTACAAGAATATTCACTTTTAATTAATAAATTTCAAAGTGAAAGATGTTAAATTTCACACTTCAGAGATTAAAATATTATATTCAAACTGGCAATCATGATGAGATTTAGCATAGGACTTAGATTATCCCATATCTTTTCACTGTTGTGTTCTTTTCTCTGAAATTTTTGCTTTTGGCTTCTCTTGTAGACAAAGTATTGACTATGTGGTTTCTACATCTGGCCTCGTATTGCAATTAATATATATCCATAAATAATTCTGTCACAATGTAACTCTGAAAGTAAGTGACCAAACTATATTCTCTAACTCAGAGTATTCTGGCTACTTTTATGCCTTCTGTTTCTTTACTTTAGGCCAGAATGCTGAAGAAATGCAAAAGCTGCAGACTGCTCTTCTGATACTGCAGAGTTTATGGATGAAATAAATTGCAAATAAAGCAGTTTTTTGCCCCTTAGAACGCAAGCAATTATTTTAGAGTTATTTCCCTTGGAAAACACCTAAGAAACTGTGTTTTCTGTTAATTACAGGGTTTTCAGTTTTTACTGGGTCCCAACCTTCACTGTAACAAAGCCATTGGTTTTATCAGGTACAGAATTGTGGAGGAGATGTCAGTGACTCGTGAAATTCTTCCCATTTTTCAGCTAGTAGTGACTTCACAGCATGCTCTCTTGGCAAAAATATCAGAAGTGTTAGGTCAGGCACTTCAAAGAGCACTGTGTTGTCAACAATCTAGCTAGCTAAAGAAGCTACCTCTAAAAGGTTTGACTTTTATCCTGTGAAGTGAAAATTATAAACCAGTGATATCAAAGGCTATAATTACAAGTGCTCATCCTGAAATGTCTCATAAAAAATTTCCAGTACATAGCTTTTGCTAAGTAGATTTGATAAATCTAAGTTGTCTTTCATGCCTTTTTTTTACCTCCATCTCTGTCTTGGTTTTTTGTTTTGTTTTCTTTTCGACTCTTGTTGCTGTTACTTCTCTCCTACTGTCTGACATTTATGATTTACGTGTATGTGCATATGAAAAATAGAATTTGTGTGTTCCCCTTCTTTTTCCAATCCACTTGATACATCTCCTTGTTCTATTAAAGGAAGAGCATACGTGGTACCACCTGAAGTTTTCTTGATTGCTGTGGGAGCTGAGAATAGAATGCAGGCTGGTGGTCTGCTGTGTACTTGCAATACTTTTTAAGAAAGCTGACAATATCCATAGGAGATGAAACAGGTGTTGCATAGAACATGAATGGATAATAAAGAGCTACCTATGATTTAACCTACAAATACAATATCAGCTTGCAGTGCATTTATGATTGAAGATGCTTTTGTATTAGATTTTGTCTTCTTAGGATTACTCTTGCCACTGTTTTGCATTCTCTCCTTAGATACTCAGGATTATTTTGGGTTAGCAACATACACTGTCCTATGTTATTCTAAATAAAAGGCATGCAAATTGAAGTACCATAATGAGATGACAACAATTTTGGCTCTTTGGCTCTCAGTTTTGTGTAAATCCTCTGTTACTTTATCATAAGGTTCTGGTATTAGAAACACAGTGCTGCAAACAATTTACATCATCAGTTTAAGGCAAGAATTAGCTACCAGTTAAATCTATGCCAAACAATGGGCTACACAATATAATTTGCCAGTAACTTTGTCCAGTGATGCATGGAAAAAATAACTGTGTCATCAATTACATTATAGCACAAAAACCTGTTATTTAATTCAGTAATCCCTACAACTCAACATTGAATAAAAAAGCAGTATGTTTCCCTACCTATACACAAGCCAGTAACTAGCTATTTAATCACAACAAAGACTGCAGAATGAACTCACAGGTTGCCCTTGTGAGGTGCAGCAGAGATTCAGGGTTGAGATAAAATACGTCGCTGACTATATAAGATTTTTCCCTATCCTACTCTGCCTGCTGTTGCTTCTGTCCATGGTGCACTAGGAAATGCAGACATAAAGAAAGGAAAATTTCTGTAAGCATCAAGTGCTGCTGTTCACTTCAGCACAATGCTCTAAAGACAGGAAGGATTTGTATTTTTACATAAGGATGAAAACAAATGAAGACCAGATGAGGTTAAAGTCCTTCAACCTACAATGTATAAAAAATATTTATTTTTTTAGCACTGACGCAAATCTGACATTGTCAATATTTATATATGAAATAGGTGTGGATATTATGGTGATATATACACATCTGTCACTATACCTCTGAAATGATATTTTGTTTGAAAACTGAGAAGCAAATAATATTTTTTTGAAATCTCAAAAAGTCTTGCCCAAAGCAACTCTTCTAAATCCCTTCTTGAGACACAATTTATGAAATAACATTTTTGTAATTCACAGATATATCATTATTAGCAAAGAAGTTATTTTTGGAAATATTTTGGGAAAAAAATGTAATGGGTTTATCTATTATTGGGTCTAATAAAGAATAAATGACAAATAGTAAGTCTAGTAAATAAAGATCAAACCATTGCTTTTCTGGAACTCATGGCAGACATTTTTGGATAAATGAAAAGCTAACCCAACCCTGTGAATTAGAATATACTGTGTGGTTGTGATATTTTCCAACAGAAAACGGACAGATATAAACATTAGATTGAGGACATGAGGCAAATAGCAGAAGATTATTTCCTATGCTCCTCATTTTAGATTGAAGCAACGAGGCAATAATATAAGTCACTGAAAAGCGTAAGACTCAGACAAGTGAGTGTCCTGTCAGTAAATCCTTTCCTGCTTAACAGAACATTTGTTTGTCCACTAAAGGATCATTCAATTTTTGTTACAAGTGTTCACACCAGTAAACTCTCACAATGTTTAAAACCTTACTCTTTGGTTTCATGGCTTGTTTAGACACTTCAAATTTGTCTGAGATGGAGCACTGAATGCAGTCAAGACTGATAAGTATAATCTGTTATCTTCTCATTGCTTTGTAATATTAATTCATTCTTATATCACAGCATCTATCAGATACAGTTTTTAACATCTTTTTACCATGTCTTGGATACTGAAGGCTTAATATCAACTAATTAGAGGCATAAAATAGCAGACAAATTATTTATTATATTATTTTTGTTTTACATATAAGAATCTTGTTATATTTAGACCTTTGAGCCAACTATTTCAGTGATAGGATAAGTGCTGCCTTTTTGTGAACTCTTCTCCATCCACAGAGGAAGAGTACTTGATTTTTTTGATCTTGGCAGGATGGGAGTGCTTAGAAATTCCAAAATTTTACATTAGAAATCTGTGTTTTCTACTATCTATGGCATAAAAGTTCTTCTCTTGATCATTATCAAATAATTCATATTGCCACACAGAAAATGTTACTAAAGTACCTACCAGTTCTCAATTAAAATTCTTTAAATCTTTGGATTTTGGCTTAATTTCTTGAGAATAAAAGGGAAGGATACTTACATGGTTCAGGTACAAAACTGAAGCTTACCTATGTAAAAAATTCAGAACGTTAAAGACAATTGTAACTCAACATATCGAATATATTTTAAAGTACATTTTAAAAGTAAGCAATAGAAATGTTAACATGTTTTTAAATGGCTTTGCACTGAAGTTTCAGTTTGGGAAATGAGAAAAAAGTAATAAGCTACAGGATGCTTAGGGAAAAATTGTTCATAAGGTCAGAGAGGCTGAAGTTTTGAGAGGTTTTTAATTGGAAACATCAACAGTATTTCCATGGGTAATTGAAAGGACTTATGGCAGAATCATAGAATATGGGGAGATGGGAGGGATCCATAAGGAACATCGAGTCCAACTCCTAGGCCTGCTTAGGACACCCCAAGAGTCACAGCATACCCCCAAGAGCATTTTCCAAATGCTTCTTGAAGTCTATCAGGCTTGGTGCTGTGACCACTTCCCTGGGCAGCTGCTCCAGTGCCCAACCACCTCTGCGTGAAAAACTTCCTAATATCCAACTTAAACCTTTCTGACTTAGCTTCAGGCCATTTCCTTGAGTCTTGTTAATGGCCATGAGATGGAAAAGATCAGTACCTGACCCCCCTCTTCTCCTCGTGAAGATATTGAAAGACGGTGATGAGGTCTCCCCTCCATCTCCTCCAGGCTGAACAGACCAAGTGACCTCAGCCACTCCTCATAAGGCTTCCCTTCCAGATCCTTCACCATCCTCATGGGACTCCTGTGGATGCTCTCTAATATTTAAATGTCTTAATGACTTGGTTTATGATACCTACTGAGAAAAAAATCAAAGAACTTGTTTTATTTTTCTAATTTTTTGTGTAACTCAGAAATAATGACTGCAAATAGTCACTTGGAATCTCAGATTAAGTTCTATCATCATTTGGAGTTCATGGTATAAAACAAACCACCACAACTCCCCAAGAAAGCTACAAAAATAAAATAAAATAAAATAAAATGAAACAAAACAAAATAACATAAAATAAATAAATAAAACATAATAAAATAAAATATAATATAATATTGTGGTCTACTAACAATATAAATACTCTTACACATTTCTGTTTTAGTCATTTCCAGATTGCCACTCTATAGAATTCCATTGTAGATATTTGATATCATCTCTTCTAGAGACAATTATCAAAAACTTTAAGTGGAGGTTTTTTCAGTTCTGTTGAGGTTGCAGTCTTGTAAACCAGTGTGTCATAAAGATTAACTTTAGATAGGAAGTTTGTTACTTATTTTCCACGACAGCAGTATGTATTAGAGTCTATTATTTTGAACTTTTTAGTAGAAGGACAAAATAAATTTTAAATTAAAATAAATTTAAGTTAATGACATACATTTCCATTATTCTGATTCTCTAAATTCTTTCTTTCATCGAACTTTTTTAATTATGAGTTTATTTAGAAAGTATTCATGGTAAAAATATAGAAATAAATATCCCATTCAGAGTTCTGAAAGATCTGGGGTGTTAGCAGTTTTTATTGAAGATTTATCACAGTTTTAATCATTGCTTCAATCTGATTTGTCGGTAACACTGTTGGAAAATTATTCATTTGAGTTTTTATTTTCTTAAAAATACACAGTAAAGTAACATGTCAGCAATAGCTGAGATAGCCATAACTACTCAAATAAAATTTAGTATACATAACATTTAAGATACTATAAGTTGTTAAATTCAACATAATCAAGTAATTCCCCAACTTAGGGCTCCTGGTGCATCTGTCAGTGATTTCCCAGTTACAAACACTGTGAATATGGGCAGACAAGAATCCTTCTTGTTAAAGAAATATCACACTACTCTGCTTGAAATAATTCGAGAGTGACTTGCAACTCTGGGTGTAATTGCGTCAATTTTGTGTCAGTAATTTAGTGCTGTATTACCGTTACTACTTTGGTATTTGCAAGTCCTAAAACTATCCTTATTCACTCAAAATCTGTGGGCAGGCATGGCCATGTCTGTGGCTGAGCTGGAGACTGATACTCCTCCAACAAAGCTTGGGAAGGGGCTGACGGCCCCAGGCAGAACTGAAATGGTCTTTGGCCTTATAGGTGTGGTTGGAGGCTTCAGGAGAGATTGCTCAGGATTTATAAAATCTCTCAGCACCCTGAGAGTGGTACTTATTTGCAAAGTCGTTTAAAACTTTGAATCTTTGTGATTATCTTTGAAAGCTACTATATATAATATCACCAATTTTTAATCAGAATTCTCAATAGGGAGCTTTACTCAAAAGCTGATGGGATGACACAGCCTAGGGTTTTGAGATACTTCAATGATTTGTTTCTATTTTGAGGGGAATTATGTGTTTGTGAAAATGTTTGCGTGTGTGCACGCATGTTTACGTGTCTAGATCAATCTGTCTTGTTTTAACGCTCTTGCAAGCCTCCTATATGACTTTCAAATGTGCCATAGACTCATGTATTGATCTTAATTATGTATAAAAGCCATGCAGCATATTCAAGTGCACCAGCTGCATTCAAACAGAATTAAATCTTGCGCTATGCCACCTAGATGGAAGTATTAGTGCAATTAAATCTACAGGATTAAATAATGAGCCATGAAGGATGATAGTTCCTTGAAAAAATTGTAAACATTAACGGCTACTGTTAAGTAGGAACTGAAAACATATATTGGATGGTCTCACCAATAAAATTGTAATTGTCTTAAAGAACTACAGACTGAATGAATGCCTCTTTGATGACAATGCTTACAGAGATAACATCCGTAAGACATGTCAAAAGTAGATTAACTGCTAATGAATGCACGCATGGTTTAAAACGAAAATTTGAACAGTTTTGTAATCTTAAACATTGGTCTATATACTATGGTAATCCTTAGTTGTATTGTGCATGATAGCTGCATGCTGATTCACTTAAAATGAGAGTATTTACAAATGCAATACAGATGCAGATTCAAGCTGACAATCTGCAACATTACATGAGACAAATAATTTTAGTCTTCTGTTCTCTTCTGTTTGTTCAACATATAATTTAAGTAATAAATAAATGAACACTGCAATCTGTTATCCACAACCTTCTTTAAGTAGGAATATATAATTTTTGTTATTATGCAAAACAAAGAAGCGTTTTTGTATTTTCTTCGCACATCTTAATATATTTGCACTGTAGTCTTCAGTTTTTAATAAAATAAGACTCTAACACCAAAATTCACAAATTAGACTGTTATCTACTGTACTTTCCTAAAGACTATAGTCTATTTAATAAAACTAAATAAAAACATTAACCACTAACTTACCATTAAGACTTGCAAACTGGTCAAGAAATACAAATGTATTGACCTAACAGAATTAGTTATTGCTGAGAACTATATAGTAGTGATAAAATCAAGCTCAAACCTTTCCTGATCAGAGGCTACCAATGTGTTGAGCAGACCAGGTGAATGGTTTTTTTTTCATTGCAGCAGATTTTCATCACAAACTGAATTTTAAAAACCAAAAAAATCTTGTAGGAATATAGTAGTGGTGATAGATTTCTTGAAAGACCGGTTCTAAAAGGCATGAGAGAAATTTTATTTTATTTTTCTTTTCTTCTGAATATTATGTTTACATTATATTGCATGGTACTTTATGGCACCCAAATCAAACTAAAATACACTTTTTTAAAAGCTAAAAGGTTTTCAAGCAGAGTATAGTTGCTTCATTGGGTCACATTTTCTTGTTTCTGCAAGCCGCTCCTCCCTTTGTGTGATAACTTCTGTGATTCTGTGAGAGATGCTCAATTCTCTGCACGTGTTGTATTCAGATTTTAGACATTTTAGCCAATGACATTTTTAGTATTTGAGTTTTTAAGTGACAGGTACTGCAATGTTGTGACACTGAAGTACTTTGCAGATGAAGATATTAGATACTTAGGAGCAAGTCAATAAAAGAGTGAGTGGAGCAGTCAGACAGAAATACAAATAAATTATGCCTGGTGTTAGCTAGTCTAAATCAGGAATTGCTATTAATACATGTTCAACCTGCTCCTCCAATATCTAAGAATGGTACTTAAAGGAAATAATTTGGTGAGCATAAGGTTTTACTAAAGTCTTACCAAAAAATACAGCTTGCCTTTCAGTTATTCTAATCAAATGATTTATCACTGGAAATATTATAGCAATATATATTCACAAGTTTTATTCATGGCATTCATACATAAAAGAAGATTTATGTAATTCCCTGTGATGCATATGAGGATTTTTACTAGCAACAGTGTTGCAGATACTATTAGTTAAATTAATAATACAGCTGAATACTATGAAAAAGTTATAATTATTTCAAAATATTATTTAACTGAATAGTCAAGCTTTTCCTTCAATCAACATGTAGTACGTTTCTACATATTTTAAAGGAAAATATTCTAAGAAACAAAACAGTTTTTCTACTGTCCTCTGTTTCCCTGTGTGGAAAAATTTTACTAGTGAAATCTACTTTTTCATAGAGTAGAAGAGTGGCTTTCTCCTGCCTTTTCTCATAAAGGGATGAATTATCTTTCATTCGAAATTCATAATCTCCTCAAAAGCAATATATTTTCTTAACTATTACACAGAAATGAGGTAGTTAGCCAGTTAGTCACTAGGTCGATTGGAAAAATAGCTATTTTGCTCCTAGCAGATGCTTCTCCATCTCTACTCATCTAAATTGCCAGAGATATGGAAGTATAAGCGGATCTCTAACTCACAGACATGAGTGAAAAATACTTGTTTTGCTATGCTAGAAAACTATTTATCCTGAACACCATTTTATATGCTGATAATGTCAAAGCAGAATCCCTGGTGTGACAGAAACTGTGCTCTAGTGACAGCTGTGCAACAAGCAGTAATTGAACATATTTAAAAATCTATCCCATGTACTGAACAGATTTCAATGTCTACTTTGTTTAAGGTCCACTGAGTTGTGAAATGGTTGCTTCATTCACACAGATGTTAATATCTCCAGGCTCTTCTCTGTTGTTTCTCATTTGCATATTTGCAGTAAGTTTGCTGCTCATGAAGTCAGACACAGCTACTTGTCACTGCTCTGTGTTAGAATAATGCATCTTGAAGACAAAATACAAGAAACTGTAATTACACCGCATTAAGATTTAAGGAGAAAAATAATAAGAAACATACCAATAGGTGTTCAGTCACCAGTGCTTCATTACTTTCTTTACTGTTTAAATACCTGTCTCTGATGAATATAAATTACTTAGGGAAAACAATATAGTTTTGAATCAGTTTAAGAGCCTCTCTTTGTCTATTCATCTATGAACACATTCCGAAGTAATGATCCAACAAGATATTGGAGTTTTATATGATTATCGAATGTTATACTCGATTATTCCATGGCAAAAATTGAAGTTTCACTTCGTTTTATCCATTCTTTGAGAATCACAACATGATTCTGAATACTCAAAAAAAAAATAAATCAGTGAACAAAAAGCACACATAAATTAATTAGTAAATAATAAAAATACCAAAAATATGCTTGTTGACTGGCTAAAAATTTCAGCCAACAAATTCTAATATTAATGACCATTTATCTCTGAAGTACATTATATATCAATTAATTCTGTATCATTGCCAGCAGGTCAAAGGAGGTGATCCTGCTGTCTACTCAGCCCTGGTGAGACCTTACCTGAAGAGCTGTGTTGAGTCCTAGGCTCTTTAGTCCAAGAGAGACATGGAGATCCTGGTGCCAATCCAGTTTAGTGCTACAAAGACGATTAAGGGACAGAAGCATCTCTCTTATGAGGAAAGGCTGAAGAAGTTGTACCTGTTTAGCCTCAAGAAAAGGTAACTAGGAGGAGACCTCATTAATGCATATGAGTATCTGAAGAGAGAGTGCTGAGAGAATGGATCCAGACTCTTCTTGGTGGTGATGATCAGTAGAATAAGAGGATACAGGCAGAAGCTGAAACACAGGAAGTTTCACCCGAACATGAGGGAGAACTCGAACTTCTTTACTGTGAGCACTGAGCACTGGAACTTGACTGAGCACTGGAACTTGACTGAGCACTGGAACAGGTTACCCAGAGAGACTGTGGAGTATCCTTTCCTGCAGATACTCAAAAGCCATCTGGACGTAATCCTGAGCAACGCGCTCTAAGGAAATCTGCTTGAGAACAGATGCTGGACTACGTAGCTTCCAATGGTCCCTTCCAACCTCACCTACTCGAGATTCTGTGATCAAGATGTGAAAATGCCTCATGTTTAGGTGTTTAGAGGGAAAAAGAATAATTTTCCTTTACAGAGCACAACAGAAAAACACAATCAAATCATGCTGACCTTGTCACATCGTTTTTTTATTATCATTATGGAAATATCAAGACACAATGCATATTACACTTTTAACAATTAATAAGAGCTAAAACTAAGATTCAAGTTTCAGGAAGTTGTTATTCTTGTTTATAGATCCACAAATCACTGTCATTGTAACTGTTTCTCTTCAATGTTTGAAAATTCTTGATGTTATAAAAACCTTTAATCTAAAATTATTATACTTATATCTTACAGGTTCTTAGCAAATTTATGTTTATTTTGACAGGCTACAGGTAGACTAGAAATATTATATTCTAGTGCAATGGGTTGGCCCTGTCTGTCTTCCAGCCACCCACTCAGTTGCCTTCTCACTCTTTTACCTCAAAGGGACAGGGGAGAAAGTAAGATGACAAAGTCTGTGGGTTAAGATGAAGACAGGGACATCAGTTATCTGTTAGCATCAAACAAAAAATAAACTCAACTTGAGGACTAATTTAATTTACTGCCAAGTAGATTTGAAGACTGAACAACAAAGAAAAAACTGAAAACATCTCATTTCCTTCTTTCTCCTCACATTCCCTTTCTCCCCAGTCTCAACATCATTTCTTCATTTCAGAGTCCTCTACCTCCTTCTTATCTCAAAGAGGTGCAGGTAATGGGGGCAGTGATCAGTCCGTAAGAATATGTCTCTGTCATGCTTTCCTCCTCACATTTTTCCTCTCATCCACTGTGAGTCCTTCCCACAGGTTGCAGTTCTTCAGGAAAGGTTCATATCTTCTGATGTGAGTGGCTTGTGGTCCTCCTCATAGAGGCCACCCGTGCAGCATCCCTCTGCCAACACTTTGTCACTTGCATCCAATAAATACAACCTGCAAATTAATTTTACCTATACTGCATATTCCAAAATTACTTTCTCATGGGCATTTACTTTAAAACTTATTCCACCTACAAATGGAAATATATGAAGTAGTATAAACCTAGTATTCTACTACTTACAGCTGAAGACTGAGATAACATCCTACTAGGTTANTGGAAATATCAAGACACAATGCATATTACACTTTTAACAATTAATAAGAGCTAAAACTAAGATTCAAGTTTCAGGAAGTTGTTATTCTTGTTTATAGATCCACAAATCACTGTCATTGTAACTGTTTCTCTTCAATGTTTGAAAATTCTTGATGTTATAAAAACCTTTAATCTAAAATTATTATACTTATATCTTACAGGTTCTTAGCAAATTTATGTTTATTTTGACAGGCTACAGGTAGACTAGAAATATTATATTCTAGTGCAATGGGTTGGCCCTGTCTGTCTTCCAGCCACCCACTCAGTTGCCTTCTCACTCTTTTACCTCAAAGGGACAGGGGAGAAAGTAAGATGACAAAGTCTGTGGGTTAAGATGAAGACAGGGACATCAGTTATCTGTTAGCATCAAACAAAAAATAAACTCAACTTGAGGACTAATTTAATTTACTGCCAAGTAGATTTGAAGACTGAACAACAAAGAAAAAACTGAAAACATCTCATTTCCTTCTTTCTCCTCACATTCCCTTTCTCCCCAGTCTCAACATCATTTCTTCATTTCAGAGTCCTCTACCTCCTTCTTATCTCAAAGAGGTGCAGGTAATGGGGGCAGTGATCAGTCCGTAAGAATATGTCTCTGTCATGCTTTCCTCCTCACATTTTTCCTCTCATCCACTGTGAGTCCTTCCCACAGGTTGCAGTTCTTCAGGAAAGGTTCATATCTTCTGATGTGAGTGGCTTGTGGTCCTCCTCATAGAGGCCACCCGTGCAGCATCCCTCTGCCAACACTTTGTCACTTGCATCCAATAAATACAACCTGCAAATTAATTTTACCTATACTGCATATTCCAAAATTACTTTCTCATGGGCATTTACTTTAAAACTTATTCCACCTACAAATGGAAATATATGAAGTAGTATAAACCTAGTATTCTACTACTTACAGCTGAAGACTGAGATAACATCCTACTAGGTTAAAAGCATTTTTTGCCTTCAGTAAAAAGTTGGGGCACTGACTATAATGAAACGGATAAGGTTAATTGCCAATTACATGGCAATGGCTTAGAGGGCTTTCTGTTAAAAACTATGTTTTGTTAACCTGAGAAAATGATGTGTGTTGAAGTTATTTTGCTCACAGCATGGATGACAGCTGTGCCCAGCTTTCTAAGAGTAAAGAAATTACCACAATTTGCAACACTGAAGATTCTGAAGTTTTTTGACTTTCTAGGAGGGTTTGGATTTTTGGTTTTTTTTTTGAGATTTTCTTTTCTGTGATTGAGTTGAGTTTGGGATTTCTTGTTTTGTCTTTTAGTGAGAGGCTTGGGAAGTCTGACTGTTATAAACTGGAATCTGAACTTACATGTATTCTCACTTTATTCTAAACTCCCATGAGGTATCCTTTTACTCTGATGTACTTTTACCTGAGAGTTTACAAATTAAACCCAATAAGAGTCAGCAACATATGTACATGGGAATTATGTAAATCGCTGTGGTGGCAGTCAGCATTAAACAGGTTAGTGGGAGCTGCTAAATGAGAATACAAATAGCAAAAGTACCTAATGACACACCAGTTAATGGGGTATAATGGGGCCATAGCTAGTATGATCAACGAGGTGTCCATTAAGCAGGGGTGGCTACTGGCAAAAAAAAAAAATATCATCAAGATCGGTAGTAATTAATATGAAACATCACAATCCAGATCACCTTCAACAGAGAGGAGTTGGAGAAACCTGAAAATTCAGCAATATTGTAAGAAATAAAAATCTGTTCTCAGAGGAAGAGGCAGAACAAGTCATTTTATCAGTCGCTTAACTAGAGGTTAAAGATGCAGGAGTTATCACTGCCATGAATGAATGTCTGTTTTGGGATTTTTTTTTACAACTATTAATGATATTACTGCATGGAGTTCAGATGCAGTTTAAGACACCAGAATTAAAGGGTCTGCACCCTATTTGTGTAAGCAGAATCTAAGAGCTCCTTAATGCTTTAAAATCTCAAAAAACCTAGGCTTTGATTTATTTAAACAAGCATTGATTGTATCACTCAAACAGCATTTAGCATTTTTTGACAAACCTTGCAACCATCCTACTGCTACTTGGACCATGAGTCTCGTCTATCATATTTACCTTTGTGTGGCTGTTGCCAGTAGGCCAGAGCATTTCAGGTAGTGTTAGATACCTGTGTTTATCTCCTAGTTGATATATTCAGTGAAGCCAAGAGGATGAATTTAACTCCTCCCGAAGCAAATCTTTACTGCCTCAGTTCTGAAATTTCTGAATGGAACTGACAGCTGTGACACGGAACGCACACACTTTCATGTAGTTTCATGTACTAGATGGGTACCTGGATGCCAGCTGGGTTATCCTGTGGTGTCTCAAAAGACACAAAATATCTGTTTTAGCCTAAAACCACATGTAGTCTCATGTCCATTCTCTATAATGGGAATTAAGACATCTAGCTGACAGGCAGAACCCTCATATGGGTATCTAGATTTAAGTGACTTATTATCAAATGCACTCCTATTCAGTAGGCTAGATTTCTTTGCTTTGCCACAGTTGCCTAATGCCTTTTCAAACATAGAAGGTTATGTAGCCTAGCAACCAAGTGACACTCCAAGTAGGGCATGGGTGCCTTGCAAACCTCTTACGCTATAGCAACGTCCCCATACAGAACTCTTGAATACCTGTGAGGTGTAAACAGCACAAAGTTCTTGCGGTCTCAGGTTTAAGTAATTAAATCGGGCCTATAATTTTTTCCTCCCCCGTATTTTTTTCCCTTATATTAATTGTGTATTCAAATAGCTCAATTTACTTAATTTCACTTTTCTGGGGAGAAATGCAGAATAATATTTTGTTGTACATTTTTACAGTAGAGCTCTTGAATTTTATCCAGGCCCCACTGCTTTCAAAAACTGCAGCAGTCACAACGGATAGAGTACAGAAAAAAGCTCTTTATACATTAAAATTATTAGTGATTTTCAGTGATTCTATCATTATATTAACATTTTCTCATGGGAAAAAAAAAAGAAAAGGCAGAAAAAATAATGGAGAATTATTCTTCATTTAACTGCCTTCACCAGGGAAATACAGACAAGGAAGACTGAAGAGAATGGAATTTGTCAGAAAACAGCATGGCCAATGCATAAAAGTACAGAAAAGAGGATAAATTTAGACGAACTTCTTCAAACTAGGAAACATTAACTGTTACCTCTGTAAAGTTTCAAGTCTTTTTTCTCTGATTAATAAAAACTGGCTTTTATATCTCGTACTCAGGTGCACTGAAGAACATTCCATTTTCCTTGTAGTCAACAACATTTACGTGGCTACAGCATTCTAGGTCCCTCATGTTTTGTAGCCTTGTTACCAACGTGATTCAAAAGGCCTAGACACAGGCTTATTTACCAAGCCATCTTCAATTAACTTGGCATTTTACTGGCCTGATTTCATTATACGTGAAACACTGACAGGTGAAAGATGTGTGCTGCTTTTCTTCACTATCTCCCCTGCGTCGCTTTTAGAGTTGTGGGGGTTTTTTTTGTTTGGGTTTGGGGTTTTTTTACTGGTGGTTTTTTTTTTTTTTTGTTGGTTGGTTGGTTGGTTTCATTTTATTTGTTTGGGGTTGACGGGGGGTTGGTTTTTTGTTTTCTTTTTTTGACAGGTTCATTTTAATCTATAGTTTTAATTATACGTTTCCTAATTGTATTTGGTCTAAAAGATCAGGATCAGTTTTATAGAATGATGTGCAGGGGTAGCCTCAATGTAATATTATTTGGTATTATGAACATTTGCTAACCAATTTAGATTTACTTGTCTCTTTAAAGGCCAGTCACAATTTCTCGGATTGATTCATTGCCCTCATCTTTCACTGACTCTCCATAATGGCATCCACATCATCCAGTGTATTTTTCTGATTGCTTAAGTTCCCATCACTTTAAACTGCCAACACTTTTTTTTCTTTCTTCCCTGCTGGAATGCATGTGAAACCGCTGGAGGCAGCACGTTTCTTAAAGGACTGCAAGAAATAAAGTTGCAGCAAAGTTGTTTGCTTCAGTTAAACTATTGACAAGAGTTTAAAATAGTGTCAGTTGGGCAAATCAGAAAGTGTTATTAACCACACCAAGTCCAAATCTGTGTAGCTCCCTCTCTTTGCAAAAAGCTAATGTGAATTAAAAAGATGAAAGGTCTAATTCTTCTTCTGATTAAATCACAGTATGGGAAATAATCTCACTTTTGGTTTTTTGAGATGCATGTAAGTAAGTCTAATCACAAGTTCTTGAATAGTATTAAAAACAGCAGATACCTCTTTAGTATGTACAAAATATAAATATTAAATTAGAAAACTAAAGATTTGATAAAGTACATAAATACATTATGAAACAGAGTGTTTATATTTCAAATGACAATAGAATTTTAACATGTGGAAGAATGGTTTTTTGGAAGTAGCTACCAGTCTGTTAAAGTTGGAGAACTTTTATGCAAATAATTGGCTGTAAAATTATTACATTTTTTTAGATTCTCATGTAGGCATAACAGTTTGGCCAAGTCATTACAATGTCACCTACAATAAGACTATCCAGTGAATATGATGGACATTCGCAGGAGGCTATTTCCATTACTGCTGCTGCCATAAGGCTTCGCCGAGACCAATAAAAACATGCATAATAACTGTCCAGTACATCTCTGAATTATATCTTATTAGTATTTACATCACTCATTTCAAGATGTAAATGGATCAGTCACCACCTCTTGCTTTTTCCGCTGTTGTTTATCACTATAAACTACGACATCAAAATGTAATATTGTTATAGATAGTAGGAAATGGTACACATGTTACAAAACCAGCTCCATCTCAATTTTCTGGGTTTTCTTTGGTGACTTTGCCTTATTTTTTTTTTTTTTTGTGTGTTTTTCATGAGTGCTTCAGGTTGAATCTATTTAATTAAGTTTTCTGTAAGTTACTCAGTCTGCTTCTAACACTGGAAAGATATAGCTATATCTCAGGTGATATTTATCCCATCTTGAAAAGAAATCTTAGAAAGTTTTGAGAAAAGATCAATCCTTTTGTAGGAATTCTTAACTTAGATGAAGTTAAGAAAAGCAGCTTATTTTCAGGTAGCTAAAATCCTAGTCGTCCTTCTTTAATTCTAAATCTTTGGAAATTAAGGGCAAATGTCTCTACCTTAAGAGGAAAACTAGCTAGCACATGCAGCCCATTCTTCAGTCTCTAACAATTTAAGGAAATGTATAAAGTAGAAATTATCTGGTTCATTTAATTTACTATTTTCATTTTTTTGCATTCTTTAATTCTTCTGAAGCAAATATATGAGCAATGACTCGTATCTCTACTGTTCCTCAGCTATAACCAATCTCAATTAGAAAACCATTTTTTAATAATTTGCTGTATTGAAGCATTACTATTCACTTTTTTTTTTCTTTTTAATGTTTGAAAGCCATTTTGAGTTATTTCGGTCTTACTTCTATCACTTATTTTATCTACCAGCTAGATACTAAAGATTCTAATGACCATACAAAATTAAGAACCATCAGTGGTGGACGGAGTAATTGCTCCACTTTTTCCCCTGCACTGTATTACTGTTGAGAGCTGTCTATTCTTTCCGTGGTTCACTGGCAGCTGTTAAAATTTATGATGCAAAATAAATTGTGCCCTCTAGAAAACACCAGTGGTGGTGATGGTGGTGGTGTTTTTGTTCGTTTTTTTCCTGGTTTTGTTGTTGTTGTTGCTGCTCTTGTTGTTCAGATACTTTTATTAGTTAAAATAATTTTAAAGAAAGTTTTCCCAAATTTGAACAAATGAATAATTTTCCTTCACGCAAGTTTCAAATCACCTCAAGGTTTATAATAGGCAGTTCAATCAAAGTATGCTTAAGCTACCAGTGGCATACTGAAGGAAAGAAAGGTTAAATGCGTAGATGCAAGGTGGTTTATCTTGCCTGTCTTCCAGCATGTACAAACAACATCTTCAATGCACGTAGTCTGCTAGGTTTGTTTTATCATTCATGGACAGAAATAGTTTCGTCCATAGGGCAACTTACTTATGTGTATGATATCAATCTTAAAAGGAGATGAACTGCCTCTGGATATGCCTGTTTCCTTTCATGGATCATAAAGAGAGCTTAGACAACTAGTTTATCCTGAACACTTAACTTTTAGCTAGAAAAAATTAAATTAAGTGAGTCAAGGACATAACATTTAACTGAAATACAAAACCATAAGTGGTGATATTTTAATACTAGTTTCATGAGAAAGATTATAAAATTGACAATTTTAATAAAATTTGTAATAACTACAAATTAAATTCAGGTTTTATGCTTTCATCTGTCCATGTGAAGATGTTTGATGCTATTTGAGATGTGATATGGTATCAGAGACATATTTCGAGTTTGACAAATTAGACGTAGGGTTTATAGGAAACCAGCACATGTCTGAACTGGCAGATAGAGACCACTTAAAATATAATGAAACATGTCCAACGGAAGTAGTACTACTGCTGTTCATATAATTGAAAGCAGACACTAACAAGCCCTAGATTCCAATACACAGGAAAACAAGCATGCACTGTGACTAATCTAAGGACCCTACCAATAAAAAACTGAAGAACTGTAATTATAGATGTAGTCTAGCACACTCCAATCAAGGCTATCATTATCTAGAGTGGCTCAAGACTCCCACTAGAAGCCAAGAAGTGGACATTGGGTGGACCCTGTGGACACATACAGCTGCTCACTCAGTCCTCTCCCCCATGGGACACAGATAACTGAAGGCAGATGAAAAGACTTATAGATTGTATTAACAGTAGCTTCACAGGAGAAGCAAAAGGTGCACACACAAAAAAATAATAGATAGAAAAAAGAAAATCATTTATTCAGTGCATCCCATTGACAGGCAGATGTTTATTGACTCCTTAGAAAGCATGGTACGAGCATGT
The DNA here is from genome assembly GCA_013397755.1 of Cnemophilus loriae. Taxonomy (NCBI): domain Eukaryota; kingdom Metazoa; phylum Chordata; class Aves; order Passeriformes; family Corvidae; genus Cnemophilus; species Cnemophilus loriae. The sequence goes on along the minus strand of VZTF01003050.1, from coordinate 119,224 downwards.
GGAATAGTTTCTTAGGCAGACAAGTGCCATAACCACTAATGTCCCTCTCTCCTCCTCCTTTCCTGGAACTTTTATTGCCGACCACAACATCATATGATACGGAATATTTCTTTGGTAAACTTAGGTCGGGTGACCCAGCAGTGCCACTCCCACCTTCTTGCCCATCCGCAGACTACTCATTGTGTGGGGGAAAAAAGAAAACAGCTTGACAGTGTGCAAGCACTTTTCAGCAACAGGAAACATTGACAAGAAGATCATCCAGTCTAACCCCACTGCTAAAGCAGCCAGCTGAAGCATGTTGGCCAGGACTGTGCCCTGTTGTGCGCAGATGGAGATTCTACAGCCTATTTGCACAACCTATACAGTTTGACTACTTTCACAGTAAAAAAAAAATATTCTCTCATGTTCAGATGGAATTATACCTTCTGTGTTCTGGCTATCAGCTCTTGCCCTAGTAGTGAACACTACTGAGAAGAGCCTGTCTCCTTTTTCATTCCCTCTCATCCAGTTTTTAAACACACTGATAAAATCCCTGCTGAGCTTTCTTTTTTCTGGAGCAGAGTCGAAGTTCTCTCATCCTCTGTTTGTCCTAACCCACCATCAAGGTGTTGATGTCAATGAAGATGTAAAATAATATCCAGTAATGATCCTTTATAATAAGCTGCCAAAATAACTTGGAACCACTGACTAAAGCTCTTTTAGGTCAAAAGGTCCATACTCCAATTTTCAGCTTTCAGGTCTATACTCCACCATTTTGGTTATATAGATTCAATTTTTATCTTGCTGGTGTGTCTAAGAGGAAGCAAGCTGAGGGAAACGTTATGGAATGACTTGCTGAAGAAAATGGTGTGGAATGATTTGCTCAAAATCTAGTTAAACAAAATCTCCCATACTTCTGATGCGGACCAAAAAATGTTACTTTGTTGTAGGAGGCGAATGGGTTAGTCAGGCGTGATTTGCCTTTGGTAAATCTGTGTTGGCTTTTTTCAAACACTTCCTTCATTAAGCTTGTAATAGTTTGTAAGAGAACTTATTCCATTACTTTGCCAGGGACTGAAGCAAAAACAAAAAAACTGAACAAAACCTCCAGTTACTTCAAAACCACAGACATAAATTGAATGGGATAAAAATATGATTAAATTGAAGTTATTTTAGCTTAATAAATTCCATAACAATAATTCTCATTATTTTTCTTGTTTTTGTTGTATTTTTTCATCATCCAATCCATCTGCATAAATATGTGATTATTAACTTCAAAATCATCCAGTGAGCCGTGTAGACTGACCCTTTAATTGCTACTGTTCATCTCAAAATATGTTTTATGAAGACCAAAGGGCAAGTTTATAATCTAACGAAGTGGAGTACTAAAGAATTCACCCTGGCTCAATTTTGGCAATTAAATGGATTATATTTTATTGTGTGCATTCTAAAATATAATATATATGATTAATTTAGTTTTTCTACAATTCTAGATCACTCGATTGGCTCCTGTATAATTGCTATGCCCAAGGAATCTCAGGAAAAAAAAAAAAGATTAATCTTTAGAGAATCAATTTCTGATAAGAAGGAAGCCTGCTTCAGGACTGCTTTACTGTCCCTAAAGTAAAACTGTTCATCTGAGTAGAGGCAGCATTCAGAATCTTACTTCTCCCTTAGAACACTAAGGCTATTAATTTCTGAATACTGCAAGCCATATAATCAATGAAAGATAAAATATTTCAGCCTAGTCATAGCAAGAATGCAATGCATGATTACAGAATTTTCACGGGGAGGAAATGGTGAAATATATTTATATATATATCATATATCTTAATTATGGGTTTTTATCCATAAGCAGGTGAACAAAAGTGATATTCTAAGTTTCTCATCTGTCCATAATTTTTGAAAGACTATGAATAGGAAAATAATATTTACTTTAATATTAATACGAATTTCTGTATTGTAAGGTTCAGACACGTGTTTTACATCTAACAGTATACTTTCAGGATGTTAATTTGCTGTCATAGCAAATTCTTTAATGCGTCAAAATTTAGAAAAATTTACTGTATTAAACTATTAACACTTCTTTGATGGCAGCTAGAGAGTGACTCATGAGAAATAATTTCATCAAATTTTAGACACTTAGTCTTTATCTTCTTGCTAAACTCTCGCTGTGTTTTCCCAAATCACAAAGTATTCTCCCTGTACACTGTTTGGGCAAAGATGAGTACTTAAAAAAATATTATTGAACATTTCCCTCAAAAAAGTTAAACATAACCTCTTGCAAGGTTTGTAACTTGTATTTATCTGTCAGGAAACACTGAGAGCAGTGATGCGTTGCACGTCCTATACCTCTATGGCCCTCAATGTTATAACCAGAGGCAAGTGCTGTCCGAGAGCTCAGGATCAGATGCAGAAAATCTTCTCAGTAGTTATCTGAACTTGTTTTTCTAACAAACAAAATAAGTCTTATAATTTCTTATTATTTTATTTGTTATAAAATATATTGGATGAACAATAAATGTGGAATGACCAACAAATTTCTATGTATTATGACATTTGAAGTGAGCCTGGTGAGCCTGGAGAGAAACAAAGTCAAGACCCTGAATTTCGTAAGAATGAGCTTTCATCTGTTTAAGAGCTGGTGAATGAGAACCCCTGGGTGATTGTCTGTAAGGAAGGCTGGCCAAGGCTGGCAACTACTTAAGGCCACTTTTCTTAGAGTATAAAAGCTGTCTATTCTCACGTGTAGGAAGTCAAGTAAGTCAGGCTGGAAACTGGCATGACTGAGCAAGAATCTCCTCCTCCAACTGAGGAGTAAGAAAGAAATGCATGGCCAAGGGAGGCAGGGGTAGGTGATCTGGGGACATCATCGATAGGTGTGTAGACAGCATGAAGTTGAGCAGTGCAGTTGACAAGGACAAGCTTGAGAATTGGGCCTGTGAGAAACTCATTAGGTTCAACAAGTCCCAGTGCAAGGTACTTTTCTTTTTTGTCCACCTGCTACTCAAGGTGGAGCAGATATCCGCTCTGCAGCCCGTGGGGAACTCTGTGCTGGACCAGGTAGGCATGCCCTGAAGGAAGCTGCTGCCTGAGGAGAGGAGTGCACGCAGGAGCTGGTTTACTAACGGCACCTGTGGCCCATGGGGGATCCACAATGGAAAATCTATTCCTGAGGGTTTGTAAGCTGTTGAAAGGGCCATGCTGAAGCAGTTCATGAAGAGCTGCAATCTTTGAGAAGGACCCAAGCTGGAGAAGTCCAGGAAATACTTATTACGAAGACTTCACCACTCTGTGTTGAACACTTTAATCATTACAGATAAACATATTCTCCCACTGTCCCAAAACCAGCTTGAACCTTCTCAGAAAGAATAAATTTCATTCTGTTGTCTCACATTATCTTTGAATACTTGTATCAGTGTGCTATTGAAAAAGAGGGATAAAATATGTATATTCACATTCGCTGTTCTTCAAAGGAGACAGGAGAATTTGTGCAGAAATGTGAAGTAGCATGATGAACTTATGTAGCTTCTTTCATTTTTTCATTTATTGGGAAGTGAAATGAGAGCATATTTCTCACTGGAAGTATGTGAAAGGAATATAACTCTTCTTGCATGTATATAGATAGAATATGCAATTAAATGGAAATGCAATGTCCAGACTGGATATAAACAACAAAAGAAATCTGTACAGATTCATCTCTGTGAATGCAAGGAATATTTCCGAGACCAAAAAAAAAGAACAGAAACAACAACAACACAACAACAACAAAAGAAAGCCAAAAAAACAAAACCAAAACGAAAAAAAAACCAAAAAACCAAACCCCTTCAGCCATTTCCAATTTTTTACATTCTTAAATCTAATAATGCAGAAAAAAAATTAAAATAAAGCAAGCACCAATAATTTTAAGCCCCAGCCATTTTAAGTTATAAAATTGCAATAGAGCGAGGAAATTTATTTGAAAAAATCATAGGAGCAGAAATAGTTTTCTGCCTAATAATATCCAATACAATGAATACTACTATCACACAGAAATGCATGCACTATGATTATTTGTCTCCAGACAATGGTCTTCATTCCAAGCAAGGAAAACTTTTATAGATTTTTAACCTTTGAAATATATCTCTTTCTGCCATTTCTTTTTCTTGTTATAAATGGATTGCATCATAAAGCTATGAAAAGGATTCTTGTTTTCTTTCTTTACAAAGAGTAGACTTAAATGACACAGAGACTAGATTCTAAATACTATAAATTTCTGGATTTCAGCATGCTCTTTGTGCTCTCTATTCTATATACCATCCAGCCAAATCTAATAATGGTTTATTAACAATAATTTTTGAAGAATTCAGAAAGGATTAATTACAGGAGTACTCAGTACTCCAATCCTCATGAAGCTGTAAAATGAAGATGTTATTTGGACTCTTGTCTGATTTTTAATGTCTTCTGCTCAGTTTTTCCATTTAATCTTAATCAAGACATCTTAAAAAGACATCTTAGCAAGACCATGCCTAAATTTAATTTTGATTTAATGATACATGTGGATTGTATGCAATCTTTAAATTTTTATTTGTGGACCAAGGTAAGAAAACAGACAATCCAAGCAGATGTCATTGAACACTGGGAATCAGTAAATGCTCTGCAAACAGTGCTTGCAAAAACAACCACATTTATCACTTTTGTCTCTGATGCTTTAGTGGACTCAGAATTTGCATTTCAGTGTTTTTTATCCAGTTAGTGAGACTTATTTATCTCTTCTTGGGGTACTTGCTGTTTATTTGGAGGATAAGGACAGATATGTATTTCGGACTTCAAACCTATAACTTTTAGAACTAAAAAGTAAAATCCTTGGTTAAAAATTACCTGCTTGCTCAGAACTAGTTTTTGGGGGTTTTGTTGGTTTGCTTCTTTGTTTTTTTTTTTTTTTTTTTTCCCTACATTTGCTTGGGTTTGTTTTTTTTGGTTTTTTTTTTGTTTGTTTGTTTGTTTGTTTGTTTGTTTGGGGTTTTTTTTTGGGGGGGATAAGGGGGAAATTTTTCGGGGGGATAAGGGGGAAATTTTTCCTGTTTGGGCTTGGGGTTCTTTTGTGTTTATTTTCCAGACAAGTCACATCCATGTAAGTGTTGCAATTGCAGCATATTCAGTGGACCAATGCATACCAACAAAGCCATTAATTTTTTGATGGATTGCAGTGCTGACTGAATGAATATACAGTGAAGTTTTGTAGGCTTTCCATATACTGTAAAACACGTAAGATTTTTCAGATAATAGATGTTGCATATTGCTTTTCCTAAGGGATTTTTTTATTCAGTTAGTCATTATTCACTTCCACTGCTTGCTTTTCATCAGAATTTTTTTTGATTTTTGGCTGTGAAATAGTATGTGTAAACAGAAGCTAGGGACTATATATATAAAGCATTTAAAAGTGTGCTTCCTCTTATCAGTCTCAATGTCCTTTGGGGGTGCATTTTAGCTTTAATTTTTAAACTGTTTTCTGCAAACCAAGAGGAATTTGATGTCTGCCTGAACGAACATTAAAAGATATATGTAGGACAAAAATAGTGCATTTGTAAAAGTGTAATTTTTTTTTTTTTTTTGGTGTGTTATCATACATGCAAGTATATGCACTTTGAACAGACCCAAAACAGATAAAAGGTAGGTACCATAGCACACGTTTTTGACATCCATTTACGTTCACTAAGGATACCAAATGCTAAAATTGAACTGGACCACAATTCTATCACTGATAAAGGTAATACCATACAATACAAATTCAGGGAATATACATAAAAAACAGGCTTAAGCCTGTTCTCACAGACTTGCGTGAGTGCAGAAATATACTCTGACATATGACGGGAAGTTTATTGTTCATAAGCAATTATACACCATTTCAGCATCAGTTTAAAAAAAAAGACTTTATTCTTTTTTCAATGATTGAAAACTTCAGGAATAAAGAAGTTTAAAAGTCATGTTAATAATTCAGAAGGTAATTAAACTCCAATATTATGTAGAGGTTTTGAAAAGGCAGGTTTTGCTAGTAATAATAATAATAATAATAATAATAGTAAAAGGATAAGAAAAAAGGCAGTAAAATAATTTGATAATATGTATAGTTTGAAGGAAGTAATGGGAATGTTTATTCACAAGCATTTAGTGAGTTCACTAAGGCAAACGCTGAAATACGGTAACAGGATTTAATGATTTAGGACTGTGCTGTCATTCAGTGAGACCTGGACAGGATAGAGTTGGGTAGAGAGGATCTGTTTGAAGTTCAACAAAATTAAGTGCAAGGTCCTGCACCTGGGGAAGAGTACCCCCTGCACCAGTACGGGATGGGAGCCTCTCTGCTGGAAAACAGCATTGCAGAGAAGGACCTGGGGGTCCTGGTGGAGAACAAGCCATCCATGAGCCGGCAGTGTGCCGTTGTGGCCAAGAAGGCCAATGGTATCCTGGGGTGCACTAGGAAGAGCATTGCCAGCAGGTCGAGGGAGGTGATTCTGCCCCTCTACTCGGCCCTGGTGAAGACACATCTGGAGTGCTGTGCCCAGTTCTGGGCTCCTCAGTACAAGTGAGACATGGAACTGCTGGAGAGGGTCTAGGGAAGGGCAATGAAGATTAGGGAACTGGGCGATCTCTCTTATGAAAGTTCCATCTGTATATGAGGAAAGATTTCTTTACTCTAAGGATGACTGAGCACTGGAACAGGCTGAAAAGAGAGGTTCTGGAGTATCCTTCTCTGAAGATACTCAAAACCATGTCTGGACATGATTCAATGCAACCTGATCTAGGTGAACTTGCTTTAGCAGAGGAGTTGGACAAGATGTTCTGGAGAAGTTCCTTCCTAAACTCCATTGAATGATTCTATGATGTGAAACACAGACAACCCAGTTTTATGACTAGCAGTAGTCAGTTACATATACTAAAATATGAGCAATCACTTTTGGAGCTTTGGGGCAGAGCTTAGGCTCTGAATTGTTGAAAAATTATCTTTCCCCTGTAGCATAACAGTATAGGATTGGCCAGATGCATTATGGGACTTGGGGAGTTCTTTTGGAAATATCAAGATATTGTACTTCATGCAGCTTCAATGAATCAAGGACATACCATAATACTCGCGAAAATAAATGCTGCGTATTAGAATATTTGCATATATACAGAACTGCTGCAAAATGTTCTCCCAGCTGCAAAAACAGACAAGCAAGCTCCTTTAAATTCACAGCCTTACTATGCCAGCTGATTCATGATGAAGGCTGAATATAAAGGAGACATTAACATTGTGCAACTGAGCTGATGAGAAATTTAATTTCAGGTATTGTGCTACATAAAGAAAAAGCTATCTCTAAGGCACCAAAAAAGCAATATGTTATATAAGAAATTAAATTATATTAACGTAATTTTATTGTCAATATATAATATACTTAAATGTTTTCTCTTCCATCTTTTTAATATCATATGTTTTAAGAAACTAATAATAAAATGCATTTTCATGAGAAAGGATTTTATCTACGGTAAAATTAGTATCAAAATGTCCTCAAAGATATTCCAAAATATTGATTCATTTAGGTGCAACTGGTGGAATAGTAATTAATAAAAAGTAATAAAAATAATGTTTAAGAAATTTGTATTTTTAGGATTTTTTTTATTCTGATATGGTTTTCATCTTGAATCTCTCACATCTCAAGGAATTAAAATATCTGAATAATAAATTATTTTTCTGAAGATTAAACAAAGTATTTCAGATTAAGCTAAACATGACATTTGTTACTTTTTAATTAAAAATGGGAAGGAGAAAAGAAAAATTTCTAGTAATAGCAGCAATTTTTTAATATTTAATTTCTGGTTTTTCTTTTAAACAAAACACCTAATAGCTAATATTTGAATTCAGAATATAACCGTGTTACTGCATTTTTAATTAGATGGTAGGTGGGAATGTTATGAGGATGTAGGAGAAGGAAATCCTTTCATAGACATGTAGTTAATGATGAGGACTTTAATTTTGTCCAATAAATTGTGAGTCTCAAGGTTGCATGGAAGATTCTTCAAGTGCAAACGTTGGCATTTGCGATGACTGAAATGTGCTCTGAGGTGTAGCATTCACACACTGTCCTCTGACTTGGACGTGATGAAGGCATAAATCACTGTGGCAGGATAGCATGCAGACACCTGGCCTAGAAAAGGGGTGTGTAGAGCGGGGAACGGCCAACAATAGCGTGTTTAGAAAACATGGTCATTAGACGGCGGAGCGTACCGGAGGTGTGAGCCAGTTCTCTCTGGCCTAGTGTTAAATGGGATGTGAGCTACGCTTTATTCTTGGCACACTTGTTTCGCCATTTCTTTTGAACTAGCTAGCAGTGTTAATGATTCAGAAGTTTGATAATGAAGAAAAGATCTTTTTTTTCTCTCTGCATGTGCAGTCTAGGATGCAATCTGACTATAATTGATGGAATACCTTCTCAAACTGTGTATTGACAAATACACTCAATTTCAAGATGAGAATATTTCAGCATGTGGACTCTAATGACTCTAACTAAATTTTTTTTCTCTCTGTTGCCTCAGTGGGAGAACTAAGAAGGGGAAGGGGAAAGCAGGTATCATGTTTGAAAATAAATATATCTGCTAACACAGAAATTTCCAATGAAATGACAAGACTGGGTTTTACCCAGCTGTGCAGAAGTAATAATTTGACAGAAGGAAAAATGAGTTCTAATATTTTTCTATGTCTCCCTGCAACATTAGCTTCTCTTATATACACAGTGAATAAATATTTCTTCTTGTCTGTCTGGAATTGTAAGGAAGACTGGACCATGACCTTTGATGTTCTACATCCAGCATATATATATATAAAACAAATATTTAAACTGTGAGCTTTGTAAAGTTCTTAAGGGGCTCTTGAATATAAAGATGACAGTGCTGGCTGTTACAAAACTCTTTCTTTCATAGATGTATTTGGTAATAATATAAAGTAATAATATAAAGTGGAATAGACATGAACATCAGTACCATCAAATAATGTTCTGCAAGCTATCAAAACATTAGTTAGGGGTCCTAGTTCCATAATTCTTGATTCACTGATGCATTTTTCCAATCGCCTACATATAAAAACCATACCTATGTTCCATAGAAGTTGGTAGCAATTAGCTACATGATTTATGCTAAGAATCTATCTAGATCTTTTGAAGAATTGGGAATGTTTTCTGAAATAAGAACTTTTTCAATAAAGTAGTGGCTGAATTAAGAAATGTGGGAACTACATTTGACAGACAGGAACAAAAATTAAATATGTTCAGGAAAGTTTGTTAATTGTGATTCATTTTATAAGTGATTTCAAGTTTTTGAGGTTCAAAATGTTCAATTCGTTGAAGGAGAGAACAAGGACATGCTATTTATCTATGTTTAAATTCATGGAAATAAGACCTTACATATTCTGTATAAATCATGGTAAACTGGCAGAGTGAAAATCACAGAGAGTATTTTTCAGATCATTCTGCTTCAGACCGATCATTAAGCTGACACACATTTCATTTCAGGTTTATATTTTTAAATACTTACAACAGCTGTGTGCTAGAGATTTATGGATTCTAATTTTCACTATATTGTGAATAATGAGCATTGAATATTTAATATTTTTGTATATCATTCTCCATCATACTTTATAAGGGTAAAAAAGAAAGAAATACAGACTTTTTCATTTTCAGTCTTTATTTCCATCAAGTTATTCTCAAAAATGTGATGAATATTCAAGAAGGGATGGGTGTTTAGGAAAAAAAAAGTACAACCAAATAAACATTGAAAGTCTGTTGCTGTTTTTCAGTAAAAATGAAATCAAGTTTTCAGTAAAATTTATCCTACTTTGAAATGCATTTATTCATCATTAATATAATAAATGTATTAAAATGAAGTAATACACTGGCATGCATGATGATAAATAAGATACGTTTTGAAATTGTCCTAAATAGTTACTATGATGAAAACATGGCAAAAACCCCCAAACAAACAAATCACGCCAAACAAAAAAAAACCAAAAAAACCCCACAAACCAAAAAACAAACAAACAAGGAAAAAAGTCAGATGACATAATGAACCAGCATGTAGATCTTAATATTTTTTACCTGGCTGCTTCATTTTTTCAAGGATTAACACAGGTTTTTAATTTATTGTGTAGTCTGCCTGTTTCTAAAATGCTACACTCCTGTTTAGCCTTATAGAAAATACTACTAGATAGAAGTAAAAGAAATAAGTGATATGCTTCAATAATCACAGGTAAAAAGCAACTGACAGAGAGGAAGGACTGTTTAGAAGGGACAGATACTCTTCAGCATTATTTCTGATCAGCATACTTTTTCCTTATTTTTTAATTACTTAGTTATTATGAGTTTAGATCTGGGAGGGAGGAGGGAGGAGGAAGAAGGGAAGGGAAAAAAAAAAAGAAAAACAGAAGTAAAATAAAAAAAAACAATATCCATAATTTTTAAACATCATGTTTTCTGTGTTCTATAGTAGAGCCCAGAACATCCTTTCCCTAAAGAAAATCAGAATATTAGTAGGTAAAATAAGTGAAATAAGTGAGTTTTCTAGTTTATGTATGTGATGCTTATTAGGGAGAATAACACAACCAACAAGTGCAGATATATAAATGAGGTGAGTGTACATACTTCTTGGGAGCTTTAAACAAACCAGCTATATATGTGAATATTATTTCAGTCATTTATTTCAGAATGGCATGGCAGCTTTATTTAGAAGAGTATTTCAGTAACAAACTTGCCTATCTTATTTCATTGATTATGAAGGCGAAGTTCGAATGCTATTGAATCACAGCTACATCACAAATTGAAATTTTAATTTGAATGGGTCAGAAGACTGTCACATTGTAGCCAGGACTTCTGAAAAACAGGAAAAAAAACCTATCTTCTATTTGTATTGAAAATTTGTCCTAGTAGGAAATAAGAAGTGGAATCTTTATAAGTAAAATATGCACTGTTCTAGTAAAAAAGATTAGGAAAGAAAAATTAGCTCCTCCTATATCATGCAAAGAAACAATACTACACACAAAATAGTGTTATTCTAAAACAAATAGTTTTGACAACATATATTCAGAGATAGAAGAAATCGTATTTCAGTGGCACCTGAAACAGAAATTAGGATTAAAACTATTTCTATTAAACACTATTCAGATGCGGGAAGAGATGGGATGGCGTTGAGCTGTGGGCTGTGGGACACGCCCGCAGAAGCACATGGCAGCACAAAGGACAAGGGAGCACAGGGCAGCACAGAGAGGCTTGTCTGGGCTTGTCCTTGGGGGGAGGAGGAGGAGGTGTCACGCAGCGGACCCCTGCAGGAGAGGAGCCTGCTGGAAGCTGACAGGCGGGTGAACAGCACATGATTACCCCACAGAAGGACATTGAGAGAGTGTGTTTGCTGATGTGGCAGCATGGGATGGGTCATTACCTAGTAAGGAAATAGAGAGCTTGAAAATTGTATAAAACCAGCTCGTTTCTTTGAATAAATGATTCAGGTCCCCTGTCGATCTGGGTCCGTGCCTCCATCGTTTACATTCATAGACACATTAAAAATCTCATAGCCAGTAGCATCAAATCTAAATAAATTGCATTAAAAATTGGGCAGGATAAGGAATTGAGGTAAGGGAGAAGGCATGTTTTATGGACTGTCAGGCAAGACATCAAGAGCAAGGTGTTGATCTTGCTGGACTGAGGATGCCCAGGAAATAACTGTGTATTTATAGCAGTCGTCTAGGCTTCTACTATAGTAGAAAGGAACACTCATTGCAAAGTAGATGAATTGGGCCCATAGTGTGTTTTCTCCTAATTCATGAAATAAACAAACATAAAATGACTGTCAGATGCTTTACAGGTCTAACACGGGATGGATCCTTTACACTCTATGACACTATTTGTTGGACAATGCCATTTCTAATAATGATGAATCACAGGACATAAAAGAAAATTAGTGTATAGATACTGATAGACAAATCCAATTTTGTAAGTCCTCATGTTGTTCGCAGCAACAGAGAAATTAATATCTTGTATTTTCTCGACAAGGTAAAAAGACCTGAGTCTTGAACTGAACTTCCTTTTCTTTTAATCATCAGCGTTATTTGATTTCAAACCTTTTTTTTATGGCAGTCTATTTCCAACTATATAAAAATCCTGACTCTAAATGACTTCATGAAACAATATCTGATGATTCTGATGACACTTACCTCTGCAGACACACATCAGGAAGTTTTTGTTCATGCTTTTTATTCGACCATTCCTTGAAAAAAATTCAAAAATTTAAGATAGACGTATCTATTGATTTTCTTTTACAGTTCTTGTCATGATGCTATTATGGATCAAGTCACCATTTCAGAGCTATTATAAATGCCACTGAACATTTCTGAGATGTTGTGACAGAGGGGTGTTAAAAATCAGGAAGGCGCAGAACCAGGAACACAGTCAAATGAAGAAATGTTTTTTTTCCTACATTCCATATAATTTGCTGTTCATGTTCACATCCTCATATGACAGAAGATATGGAGAGATTGCTTTTCATTGCTAAAAAATGTCTTTTTTTGCCACTAAGAAATTTTATAGAGCTCAGGATGTTTCTAACTAAAAATTCAAAGTTAACGCTTGTCTTTGAAAAATGTTTTGAAGTATCTGCCAAAGCTTCAGAGTTTTCTCTTGAAAAAGTATCTTCATAATCACATTATTTTTTCCAATAATTTTAAAGTTTCAAAAGAAATCAAAAACTTGAAAGAAATGGCTTTATTCATCATTACAAAGAGAATTTTCCTAATTTGATGTTTCTTTTCTAAACACAGTAGTGATTTTGATTATGCAGATAAAATTCTATGACAAGGCTATTCCTTTGTTAACTTTTCCATTGCAGTCTAGAATGGCAAGTAATTAATGAATACTTATGTATATATGGTATGGTCACTGCTCAAAAGTTTTATAGCACTAATTAAAATAGTGACTGATGATTTGGTAAATTTAAAATTGTGGATAATATTTGTTTCCATTTTTATCACATTCCATGAAACTGTAAGTAAGTCTCATTCTGCTGGTTGTGTGATTTAATATTATTTCAAGATCTAATCAAAATATCATAAATTAGTTTCCTTAGAACAGGTCAATATTCTAGATTTAAAGTTTTGAATGTATCTTTCACATGCATTTCAGTGGGATTTAAAAATCAAATGTGAATTAATAATAAACATACTTCTCTAGATTTTATTTTTTATGAAGCACCTTAACAATTCAAGGTTCCAAATCTTCTCGTGAAAATTCAATGTGATTTAAGCTTTAGGCAGGTATCTGAAGAAAAGCTGCTGTAACTATAATTTAAGTTCCCAACTTTATGGAATTCACAGCGCTGAGTAAGGCACTAAAGATGAGTGCCTGACAAACTTCACTTTCTGTCCTATGGCAAGAATAGCCATAGTATTTTAATGTCCGTATTTTATATCCTTCAAAATATTCCAGAGTAAAACCTAGTTCCCTTAGACATATACACTTCCATCATAAAGCCTTCTCTACTAAGAGAAAAGCATCATAAGCTCCTATTTAGTTTACTCAGAAACTGTAGCACAGTCAGCTGTTCCTGATGGATAGGACACGGAATCATTAGACTCTTATCTCAAGATGTGCTACAATGCACTGATTACCGAGAGGCCTTGGGAGGCATTAGGAAAAATTAAAATGGGGTTTGTTTCCCGCTTTTTTACTCTTTTTATTAAAGATATAATGATTTTCTTTTGTCAATGGGGATTAAAAACATGAAAGCGTTCCCAGAGCTCCAGACAACTCCTTGACAATAAACATAAATAATAGAGAAAAATGCATGTGAATCTGTTTTCCACTAAACATCCTCTTCCCAGGGATACAATCAGATTACTAACAAATTTTAAGCATTCAGAACAGAAAGCAGAATTAAGACAAGAATTAAGAAAACTGATCTGCCATTGATTCTGTACAGAAGTCGTGTCCACTTATCTCTGTGGATGACATGTGAGTTACGAAATCCATCACTGGGCCCTATATTTTTCCTATCTAGCTGCAAGAGTTACCCTGAGCGTGCTCTGTAGTCTGTGGAGAAAGCCAGAAATGCACATAGGATGGTTCAGCCCACTTACAATCTTAACGGTATTTCAGATGTGTCTATTTTGCATGGTTGATTATAAAATGCATTTAAGGGGACATGAATGGGAATGCTGACTTGTGAATTTACTAGAGGCAAATGTATGAAAAAAACCCCACACCTTTCCTTGAACAGAATGGGACACTTTTATGGAACTAGGAATTCTTCCTCATCTCCATAAAAATTATAATTAAGAATGATGATTTTAAGACAAATAACACCTTCTAAGAATAACACAAGGCAATAGTTCACATACCAAAATAGTATGTACATATAGTTAAGTCTTAAATTTATATGGACTTGACTACTTCATGGCTTATATCTGAACATATTTGGAGGATATTTTTTCCATTCCTTTCTCTTCCCTTTTTCCCTGCTTTCCTTTCCCTGCTTCTTTTCTTTCCTTTCCCATTTTTTTTTCCTCAGTTTTCTCCCTTCTAATATATATTTTTTTTTCAAATCAGAGCCCCTTTTTTTCTTTTCTTGTAGTAGGTAATTTCACTGAAATGCATGGAATATTCATTTATATGTATCAGAAAGAATCAGAATCTTTGCTGTGTAGAAAACATGTTCTTATTTATAATCCTTCCTGGGAGCTTCACATAATTTATCTTACTTCTTGGTAGTTGTGATAATGTTAAAAAGCGTTTCCTATAAAAGACCTCACATAATTCCTCACGTAATTCAAGTTACATTCAAGAAATAAATTTTTAGCTGTTTCAGGCTTGGCTATTTAGTCACTTAATTCGCACACTTACAGATTTTTTTAGTGGTCCCCAGCAAAATTTGTATGGGTAAGAGTTTAATTTACTTATGGAACCTTCCATTATCTTATTGGTCAAACAATTCTCATACTCTGGCATTGAAACAGTGTCTGTAGTAAGCTTGAAACACTTTTTCAGATGATTGATGAAGTATAGCTATTACCCTGAATGTGTTTTGGTTTTTTTTGTTTTGTTTTTATTTTGCCAGTCATATAAGTTAGAATTGACTATTCAAAACAACGTTCTGCGACACTATGTCAGGTAAGCAAAGAAGTCAAGCAAGCCTCAACTGTGTTTAACAAGCAGTGGCTGGTGCCAGTAGTTTGTGTGTAGCTACAGCATAAATAGCAAATAATTGATACATAAGACACAGGAGGAAAAAGAATAGTTCATCTCAATTTTTCCTTTATTTCAATTCACCTTGGACACAGCCATTACTGTTAAGTTTATTTCGTCTAGGTGATTCTTACAATTCTAACGTATCCTTTGCTAAAAATCCACAGAGTTGTTTGTTCATAGAATTCATAGAATCCTTAAGGTTAGAAGAGATATCTAAGATCATTAAGTCCAACATGTGGAACATCTGAAAATATTCTCTGTTGAAACCATGCAAATTAAAAAAGAGAGAAAAAAATCTCTGCAAAGAAGGGTTAACTTTACTTACATTTTTATCAAATGTGTTCCTGTTAAAAGCACTACTGAAGTGTTTTCGATGCTAGAAAAAATCTTGACTCCAGTTTAATTGCAACTACATGATAAAGCTATGCAAGAAGAACAGTACTGTAAATTTATAGAGAATTTTGCTTCTTCCACTTAAAACTAAGTAAAATAAGTCATGTTATTTCTAAAATCATATTTTAGTAAAAGTAAATCATACCAGTAACATTGCTTTTTCTTACCTGAATTTTCTGCTTTGTTGACCCACAACACTAGTATTACTTAATACTCATATTACTAAGTCAACTTGGGATCAAATTTTATACTTTAAAAATCCTGGTATTATATTTAATGCTTAGGTAAAACATATGATAAAAGGATCTGAAATTAAAAACAGGATTAAAGGAAAATATATCCTAATAAAGATGAAAAGATGAAGTGTTTGAGAGTGTCATTTATCAGACAGTAAATTCCATCTTGCTTCAGAGACTGCATTTTGCTGTGACCTTCATTTGCTATTTCTACATCGTGCTAAAATTACCTTTGGGCTTTGGTACAAAAAATTTTGTAGTGTAAGTTTGGCACCAAATAAAAAGTCTGAGAAAAGGTGATGGAACAATCAAGAGTCTTTAATGATGAATGACTAGTGGCCCTGAATATATGGGTTTCCAACTGTGCTGTTGACTTTGAATGATATTGAGTATAAAAGTCAGGGGTTGAAGTAGAGCCTTTGATTTCCCCAGTGGAAACATTTAGGGATATTGCTTTCTAAACAAGGGATGGATCACTACGACATGGAGGAAAAAGAGATCAAGTTTCTGAAGAGCAATCAGCTCTGCTAATAATTTTGATTTTCTTCCTGGGCCTTTAACTCTCCAGCATCATGAAAGGTGAAAGCTTGAGAGATTAGGAGACACTTTTACAGGTCTGCTCTCACTGTCTCCCTATTAATCGTACACAAAGACTTTAAGTAGAACTGAAATCTCTGGGAAAAAAAAAAAATAAATTCTGAGCTGTGGAAGGCTCAGGAGGGCTGTGAGACCCCTCTTGAGGTTTAAGATTGCTAAGAATTTAGAGGGGTTAGACCTGCTGAAGAATGAGAGAGAAGCTGACAAACTGACAAACACAAACTCAGAACTGAAGAAAACAAGGAGAGGAAGATACTGATGCCATCAGCATTAATCTTGTCTTACCAGGAATTTGAGTTGTTCACATTTAGCCGTGGAGGCTTCTCTCCTTTGCTTTTCTCAGAAAGACTGCTCAGGGATCCTTCATCAATGGGAAAGACTAAAATGAAAGTCAGAAAAATGGAGGAGCAATAAGATAGCACGGCCTGTCTATTATATTTTTAATTGCATTGATATTTCCGTCTGCTTTTTGTTAATTATTTTAATGGAGGATTATGTATTTCTGATGTATAAATTTCATTTTAACTGAAATATCCGTAATTTTGGCTTCAATTGCATAAGCAAAAAATTATTGTATTCATAAATTGTGTTTTATTTTTGCCCATTACAAATTTTATCTCAACTAGTCAAGAAAGTGTTACTTGATCCTAAGGTAGTATCTCAGAATGGATTTTTTCCTCTAGTTTTGTGTGTCTCATTCCATAGAATGTAGTAACATAAATGAAATTAGCTGGGTGAGTTAGGATTATTTTTCATTAATAGTCTCAAATATGTTAAATGTGCAAAATATTTATGCTGAAAATATCGGCTAGAAGCAGAGTACTGTATCTTCTGATGGGGCTCTTCCAATCAAAATCTAAGGGAAGATGCGATGATAAAATCAGTATAATTTGCTCCCCACTGCCTCATTTAAATTCCTGGAGTGTTCTGTGAAGCCTGTAAGATGTTTTCACACATCAACGTGTTGAAAAGGCTGAAGTTATGGCAGAATGAAAAAAACTAAGTGAAGACAAAAGTGGAGCTCAGTCTTCTCAGTATTCTCTATTATTTAGCGATTCTACTCAAAATTTTTTTTCAACGCAAAATTTCAGGAAATCTCGATTATGCAAGAGGGCTGATGCTGTAGCGTAGTTAATTAGCAGGTTTTTTCTTCTCTGTTTATCAGTTTGAACCCTCTTAATATGTATAATTGTAATTAAACCTCTTTCCTCATAAAATACCCAGGAAATAAGATATGCAAATTGTTTGCCAAGTAAGAAAAGATAAACTAAATATATGAAAGTTTCTTTTCAGATGATTCCACCTCTTAATCAGATGGATTTGATATTTGTGATGGTTTTAGTTTGCTGTCTGACTTCAGAATGATTTAACCTATTATCCTTTTCAAAAAACCCTGAAAACCTCTTGTTGTTTCTGAAACCACTGACTGCAAAAAGAGGAGGAAATACAGTTAGTGCAATAAATGTCTAACCGAAGCAAGTCTCGCCTAACATGGAAACATTCTTAATGACAGTTTGCTAATCCTTTCCAATTCCCAGCAGGTATTTGAAAAATGTAAATAGCATAGCAATACAACAGTGATATTAATTTTGTGTGAAGTGGCACAGCATGAATCTTACTCCCCGTGTAAGTCCTAGGTATTCTTATAATTCATCAACCAATGCAGCATGAGAATTCTCCTATGTTTATTTTCATATTAAACTATGTTTTTACCCAAACAATTTGCATTACACAGCTAGTGAGATGTCTTCTATGCTTTTTCTCCTCTTTTGTGTGTTATATTTTCTGTATTCCTTTGAGAATATCTCCATGTCTCAAAGAGGACAGAATTTAAACATTAAAGAAATAATTTTGCAGTATAGCTGCTGACTACTTCTAATTTACTTTTTTTTTAATGATTTCTCTCAATTTATAGAATATTTAATAATCAAACTTTTCCATAAGATTTTCATGAATTCTTAAAAAACGCAGTTTACTGTAAGAAAATTCATGGTACCATGTTGGATAAAATAAATGAAAGTAGAGAGAAATCTCTTCTTAAAGGTTTTACCAATGTATCATAAAGAGGTATATACAGGTAATCTGTTATGTTGATTTTTTAAAATATCTACTAATCTGTAAAACATCAGGAATTTTCTACCTACCAATAACAAAAAAAGGTAAAAATTAAAAATATTTTATGGACTATCTCCTAAATTATAAAGTATATTTTTTCACATCTAAGATCACATAAATTGTAAAAGGAAAATGCTCATATATTGAAGTCAAAAGAAGACTCAAGTCTTTAAGAGTATATCTGTCAGAAACTACCAATATTGATTTTATTACATGTAATAGAAATATTTCTTCTCCTTGAAAAAATTCATAATAAAGTAATCCTGTAATTTGTAAATTAATCTCTCTGTTTAAATAATGTTTCTATATATAC
Source organism: Cnemophilus loriae (assembly GCA_013397755.1). Classification (NCBI taxonomy): domain Eukaryota; kingdom Metazoa; phylum Chordata; class Aves; order Passeriformes; family Corvidae; genus Cnemophilus; species Cnemophilus loriae. Next base: position 100,352 of record VZTF01003050.1, on the reverse strand, counting down.
ATCATCACTACTTGTCCATATAGTTAAAGGAGTATCTCAAGCATGAAGTTGCATTTAATTTTTCTCTTGCCTGATTCCCTGTATATTTTCAGGAAATCATTATTAAAGGATTCTTCATCAAAAAGAGGCTGAAATTTTATACTGAAATTTATTTGAATACTTCAGTCTTTTCCAGTACCAGCAAGTCTGATGGTTTACAGTTTTCTCAAACAATATTTATTCATTTTATCTGAATGAGTAATCAGCACTATCTACACAGATAATCAGAGTACTTTAAATTTATTATCTTTTAATTATAAATTAGTTTTTATTGGAAGATCATATTTTGCTTCTACTTGTTAATTGATCAAATTTTCTCACCAGTGTTTTCTTACACATTTCTTATATATTCACTTTTATTTTTAATTGATAATGTACTTTGAAAAGATCATGGGTTTTTTTTGTATTCAGTCACTGAATATTCTGGTGTTTTGGGTTTTTTTCAATATCTTTCTCATTAGGTCTTTCTTTGCTATTAAACAGAAGATGGAACAAAGATGGAAGAGTACTTCAAAGCTTATGCTACAGATCTTTTAATGTCTATTAACCTGAAACTCTTTTTTTTTGTAGGAGAATTGTTGGGAAAAGAGATAGCTATAGCGATTCAGAGGAGAACTAAGACATGAGTTAACAATTAAGAAGCGTGGAAAGTATGGAGTCCAGTGCTTGAACTTTGCTCTCTGATTTTCTTCTATTTATCAGCACAGAGGCACCCAAGATACTGGAGAATGTTCCAAGTAGAAAGGTTTCATAATATAAAAGTTTCTGATCGGTGAAGTAGAACAAGAGAGAAATATCTAATTTTCAAGGACATTAAACAAGAAGGAGATTTACATTTAGGCAGTTTATTTAACGTTTCTTAGCCAGAAGATTTGAGTTCTCTTTATTTACAGAATTATCCCATCCTACCTTATTATTTTTGTGTACAAATTAAACATAGCTTTAGGGATTAAGAGTTACTGATGTATTTTTTGGTGTCAAATAAACACAGGAAAATAAATTTGTGAGACAGATTTACAACGGCTCTGTTTTAAGTTATACATAAATTGGGAGTTGTTTCACATGTTTATGCTTTTATTTGTATAATGAGAATTGCTTTCACTTGCCTAATAAATATTAAAACTTAACTGGCCAAAATGTACGAATACAAAATAATATATTTTAGTTCTGATTTTAGTGCTTAATCAAAACATTACTTTTCAAAACTTACTTATTTTGACTGATGTAAGGAAGAAGGAATTACAGAAACATGATCACTTGTTCGAGGTACTGCTATAGAGGTGAAATGCATTTGACATTAGAAATATATGGGGAATGAAACTGAAAAAAATGCAGCTCGTCAGAGATGAAGTTGTTGCACAACATACAAAAAATATTTTTAAAAAAATCAATGAAATAACACAACCACAAGTATAACAAGATGCATGGTATAATAAAAGACATGAATCCAAGAAGGGTAGAGTCATAGAAATTAAAAATTCACTTACAGTGACTATCGTTTACAAATTCTTTACCTTCTTCATCATTTTTCATCAATAGTCCTGGTAAGAGTGGTACCAGAGGGATGATTTAGAGTATAAATTAGTAATTCATTTTTACCCAGTTCGGGAGTAATTCAGAGGGTCACTCTGTGTGTATAGAAGAAATGCCCCATGCGTATAATTTATTTTTTGCTTTTCAGATCAAGCTGTGTAATTATGTAGTTGTGTCCACACATGTAGAATTTCAAATGCAACTTTAATACAAAGGCAAATAAAGTAATGAGACTTCTATATATAAAATTTCAAGGTGTACAATGATGTTCTTACAAAAATAATTATTTCATGAGGCAGATAAATAATACAGGGTCCTTTAAAAATTCCTTAGATATATTTTTCAAGCTAAATATGAGTCATTTGTGATCAAAAACTATGTCATCTGTTTGATAAAGAATAATTTGCCTGGTAATTGTATTACTAAGAAAAAGTTCTGTTTGGGGGGGTTGTCAATCATGCCTTTTAAAATTTGATTGAAATGTTATTTTGAAAAAAAGGAGACCATTTTAGAACACTTTAATATGAAATAAAATCAGTTCTTCCCTCATTTGCAAGAAAAGGTGATTGCTTCTTTTTGCATACTTTTCCTAAACAAGTACATGATGCATAAAACATAAAGATGATTAAAACTGATAATTTTACACTCAGAGAAATATATAACAATTTTATGTTTCAATATGGAAAAGTGCTACAGTATTTTACAATTTTTTTTTTTAAAGTCTCTGGACTAGTGTGTAGGGGTTAGATTCTGCAATGTAACATTCTGAAGATGTTGGAAGACAACAAAGTGAATCTCTTCTACCTAAAGAAGGATCAACTATGTCTCTATCTAAATATAGAAAAGCTGAATATAAGTAGAAAGAAGAATAGAACAAGCAGGATTGTGACTTTCTGCACCCTCTTAAAGAGAATTTCAGGCAGCTTTCATTAACTTCCATATCTGCTTTAAGGAGTACATGCACTGTCCTTTATTTGCACCTTGTAAGGTGTAGGTTTGAGCATCACAATGTGGAAAAGACATCGAGCTATTAGAGAGCATTCAAAGGAGGGCCACGAGGATGGTGAAGGGTCTGGAGGGGAAGATTTATGAGGAGCAGCTGAGGTCACTTGGTCTGTTCAGCCTGGAGAAGAGGAGACTGAAGCGAGACCTCATTGCAGTTACAACTTCCTCACAGGAAAGTGAACAGGCAGGCACTCTTTTCTCTGTGACCAGTGACAGGACTCAAGGAAAAGGCCTGAAGCTGAGTCAGGAGAGGCTTAGGTTGGATATCAGGAGAAGGTTCTTCATCCAGAGGATGATTGGGTACTGGAACAGGTTCCCCAGGGGAGTGGTAACAACACTAACCTGACAGAATTCAAGAAGCTTTGGAAAATGTTTTCAGGCACAAGGTGTGACTCTCGGGATGGCCTGGCAAGGGCCAAGAGTTGGACTCGATGTTCCCGATGGGTCCCTTCCTACTCAGCATAATCTATGATTCTACGATTCTATAATTCCCTCCTTCCTCTGTCTTCCTCCCACTTTATATACAGAGCATGATGCCATATGGTCCACAATATCCCTTTGGCTACTTTGGGTCACCTGTCCCAGCTCTGTCTCCTCCCAGCCTCCCGTGCACCTCCAACTTCCTTGCCAGCATGGCAGTATGAAAAGCAGAACAGGCCTTGATGCTGTGTAAGCCCTGCTCAGAAATAATAATAATAAAAAAATCTGTGTTATCAACACTGTTTTCAGCACAAATCCAAACACATGACCCTATAGTAGCCACTGTGAACCAGCCAAAACCAGCACACAGTGGAAAACTGGAAATTATTATCTTAACCATTGATGTCTCCTTGATACACTCATAGTTTTTGGACTGAGGCATTTTGTTCTACTCTCATCTGATAATATTATTATGCACATCATTATCCATCCACTGGGCTTGTCCATTTGTTTATGCTAGTTCAACATCCTTTGCCCATTCCTCAAAAACTTGACAGCCTTTGCACACAATAGAGGCCTGGTTACATGCAACCCAATATCCTGGACTTCTTTTGTTTACAGCTCCCCTAGGTATCTGTGTGATTCCTGAGTAACCAGTAGGTGGAAGGAATGCTCTTCGTCTACCACCAGTTGAACACCTTTCACATCCATCCCAACTATCCATAGACACCTCTACGCTTCCAGGACATGTAAGAATATGTTGGGAGACGTCTTCCTCTGCCACTGTGAGGGCTTGAATTTGGGTGATAGGGTGTTGTTTTGGAGGGGGTGGGGAGTGGGACATTGCACTTTCATTCTGAGTTGGGGTACATATTGTTACCCGGTTCTATAACAACACCCTGCTGGCTCCTTTCACACCACAGGATATTTAGACTGGTTCTTTCAGTTGTGCTGTTTTTTTTCCCCTTCCTAATTTTCTTGTAGTACTCTTCTTGAAAGTAAATACAAACTTCTTCAATTTATTTTGCCCGCTTTCTTCTGCTACAATTCTAAAGTTAATTTTGTTGTGTTTATTACATTAATATCTCACTAATATCTTTTGTACTGAATCCTGGGTGTTATTTCCAGAGTCCAGATCAGAATGGCATCTGTACCTTCAGGTTCCAAGACTAGTTCTAGAAAGCAGCCTCTCTGCATCTCTTGTTGGCAAGGCATTAGTCCAGCCCATGTGTGGCTGGCTAGAACTCTTTACTGCTGCTCCTACTAATTTTGAAGCTTCCCTAATATTACTTAATATTTCCTGAGTATAGTAGTCACCCTGCTTAGGGTGATGATAGCCCAGTTCTAATACTTTGTTTATGAATGCCACCCACAAAGATTCTGAAGAGCTGCTTTTTCCTGTAATATCCTTCATATACTATTTAACATAATATTATATATCACTATTAATGCTACATATTACTATTTCATATAATATTACAGGGTACTATTCCTTACCCTGTAGCCCCTATTGCATCACTCCTGTAAAGCTGACAGTCTGGTAATACTATAACAAAATGATTACTTTCCTTTTAGCAGGTTTAGGAGATACCTGTCTTCTCAGAGATTTTTATTGATTTCAAGCACTGTGGTTACCAGTCTTACTTCTTAGGCTTTAAACTTCAATTAAAAGGACTCATAAGACTTCTCTCTGTTCTGCCACTTGATATTGTTCGTGCTAGTCGACAGCATTGCAGTCTAATTTTGCCTGTGTTATTTATTGTTATTATGCTGTTTATTTCCCTCCTGACCTTTTCAGATTTGTATTGAATATTGTTCTTTTACTATCCTTCAATCCATATACCTTGTTCCTTAAATTAAGTATATTACTATTTTTCTACTGCAGCTGTCCCTACTTAAGTTTATAGATATAAACTGTAAATGCATTTGAAGAAGTAATATGTACATAGTACACTTGATTTATCCCTATCATAGGATTTTTCACGAAAAAACTTAGTTCAGAAAGGCAATATTATGATATATATTATTCTTATATTGAACTGCTCTATTAGATTGCATATCGTGGTATGAAACTGCAGTGGGTTATAAGACATATCCATTTGCAATACTACTGGAAATTTGAAGCAAGAAAAGAATAAATATAGTATTTTCCTCTACACTCACTATGCACAGACACACCACCTTGTGCATACATTCTCACAATGACAATGGTAATAAAACCAATTAATTGCAACAGAAAAAGTCTCCCTCTTTTTTTTGTGCAAAATTATAGCGTTATTAATATTCAGTCAATTTAATACCATTACTAGCTAAAGCTTCTTTTTAATGACAGCAATAATACTACAAGTCTGCTGATAAAAATTAAACTAGAAGTTAAAGTCCCTGTAAAAAATAAGCATAAGAAGTATATAGTTTTAAGCTGATATGTCATCTGTTGTTAAAAAATTTAAAATCTTATTGCAGGGAATAACTAACAAATTGTTACTATTATCTTCATAGTATTGCATGGGAAAAACTCTTAAGCTGGCTAGAAAATTATAGTAGTGCATGAGCATGCATAAAATAAACCTAAATGAAAATAGGTAAAGACTCTTCAATGTATGGAAATATAAATGTTTTTATCTACTGTATATATACATAAGTGCAATGAGAGAAGAATGCATTAGCTTCCTGTCAGAATAGATCATTAAAAACATGATTTCATAATTCCTACATAGTCCAGAAAAAAATCTAAAAATGATTCTTTAATTAACTAAAATGCCTGTAACTTTTAAACAACACCCCCTTCTCCATTAAATAATTATTTTTTTTTTTCAGTCTAATAAAAATTCACTCCAAAATAGTAGGTTTTGTAAAAAAAAAAAACAAACAAACAAACAAACAAACAAAAATCTTTGTGAGAAAAGAATTTTATTACACTGGAATATTTTGTAGCTATTTCAGTTGACCACAGCCCTTGTAGGGGAAATTGTGAAAGCAAGGTCTTCACAATAAGACTCTTTTTCGATATAAGAAGCATTACAACTTTGTTGGGGATTGCATTTTGTCTATAAAAGCATTTTAAGTGTTACATTTTCACAACTTTTATAGTTATAATATTGAAATAAATATCTTGCGTAATTTTTTGTACTTTTTAAAATAAATACTCTGAGTACTTGCTTACCAACAATGTATATAAGATGAAAAATTCCACCCAGCCTTTCTTTTTTTGATTCCTCAGCAGCAAATATAAGTGTAAATCCTTTCGTCAAATAATACCTGCTTGGGATCCTATACTGAAAGGGAAGAAAACTTACTCTAAGTAACTACATATATTTAGAAAATTACTCCAGAAATGAGTGTGTAATAAGTATTCCACACACAGTCCAGAAAGGTCTGAATCAAGTTAATATTAAACGATTTATTTTGCTTCCAAAGGTAGTGTTTCTGAAGTTGAATTTCCCTGCTTTTTCCTAGAAATGTCAGTTAAGTTATATTCTCACCAAGTTCAGCATGCTTAATGAATTCCTTGGGGAAGCCAGAATATCTGTAGCACAATTAACTTCTCATTCTTATGTAAATGAGGAGTTTCAGTGTCCCTGATGGAAGTCTGCTTTTGGCTACAGTTAGCAAGTGTATGCCGTTAAATGACACATGAAGCCTTGAGCTGAAATTTAGACTTCACTAATTTGTGCTGTGACATGTGCAAAGCTGCTTTAGAGGAATGTGAAACACAATATTTTAAATGTACCTGATGAAATGGGGATTATTACCGCTGGCTAGACTGTAGTTAGCAGTCTGATTACCTTTGCTTTTCCTCAGTCTTAGCAGAATAAGTACACGGATACTCTCTTCACTCTTTTTAAATTCCTTATAATATTTTTGGTTGCATTTCTTTGTTATAATTATCCAGTTGAGATTATTGATTTAAGATGGAAAGACTGCAATAGACTGAGATTGTATTTTAGGTTGTATGTATGCATTTGAGTTCATGTAATTAAAGTTAATACTGAAAATTTAATACTGAGACGAGAAATAAACTCCAAGTCAGGTAGATAGAATTCATGTAGCTTGCAAAGGAAAATAAAATCACATATATAAATTTAATCACCTGAGTGAGATAGAACAGTGAGAAAACAATATACAAAATGACAAGAGAATGTTACTGAATAGTCCAAGCTTATTGTTTCTAGTAAAGTCCTTTGAGGTCTCTGGATGGAAGACATTCTATAAATGCAAAGTATTATTGTCTCAGAGGAAAAAAGCCATATGTCAGTTCTAAAACATTGAAATACAATCAGATTCAAGCTATAATCACAAAATGGGATCTGGCTGAGTGTTTCGTATCTAACTTTAAGTTACCTAGGAAGGTTCCTAAATCCAAGTCGTGTTCTATCTTCCTACTTTTCATGGAATTTGTCTACTGGGAAAATAAGGGAAAAACATAAACTAAATATACAGAGACACAGACCCTAAAAAAGAAAAAAAAACTTCTCATGGAGACAATGTCAAGATACAAACCTTGTTAGTTACGCTCATTCAAGGACAATGCATAAACTACAAACACCTTTTCCAGGAAGATCAGCATGGACTTTGCAACCAGTAGGATTATAACAAGGGGAGACTCTTACTGGAATTAATAAAGTTGTACAGACCTATGAAGGGATGCGCAGGGGAAGGGAAAGCGGAAAGGAACAATTGGTGAGGGTGAGACAGAAAGGCATATAAATGGGGCTGGTCATGTGTAAAATGGGGGCAGTCCATACATGTCTGTCTGAGCCCTATGCTTGCTCACTGCAGTCAGTCCTAAATTTTTATACTTTCTTATTAAATCTGAGTGCTGTATGTATTTGTTGTTGAAGGCAGCACCTTGTCTGTGGCCATCTGTGTAGCCACAGCTGTGACTGTGACAATGCCCTCTTAGTGTGTCTATGAGTCTCTGGGATACATGTTCAGCTTCATTAGTGTTTGAACCTGTAAACTGGAAGCAGCATCTCTCAGCCTGGACAGAGATCCCAGCAGGGTTCATTGGTACTGAATGGGCCACAGTAGCCAGACAGGAGAATTCTGGGTCAGGGAGGCTGGAGGAGTCATCACTTGAATCACACACAGAATATCAAAATGTTGTCTAAGTTACCCCTTGCTGCTTAACTTTAGCAATGCTATTCAAATGGCAATCTCTTCAGTTATCTCTAGTCAATTAAAATATTTCCGCTTTCATGAGAAAATATTTTCGAGGCACTTCTTTTTCCCTTTCTCTGTAAACACTCCAGCTCAGAAATTTTTCCCTCCCAAGATTTTATGATTCGCACAATAAGCTCACTTCTGAATAAATTTGGACATTAGACCTGCTCAGATCAGTCTAAGGGAGAAGTAAATTATTCCTGATTTTACATAATGCTTTAGTGAAGGGAACACTTCCTTAAGAGGGGAAATGCACACAGAAACAATTCTTCAGTTTGACAAATCTCAAATCTTACTGTGTGAGGAGAATGTTCTAACCCACACTTTCTAAATGAGACTTAAATCTGATTCTTTTTCAACACTTCTGAGAAATATAAGCTACAGCACATCAGTAGTACATAGATTTATTAAACCGGTCAGCAAGAGGCATGTCTCTTTAACCAAGAAATACAAATGCTTTCCTGGTAGTTGAAAGGATTGTGATCATTCTTCTCTATGTAAAAAAGAATGGGTCTGTCTCACGTTATTTTCTAAATCAGACTTTATTTTCATAAAAAAGTCATAAAGACTTCACCAAACGAAGATGTGTAAAGGTGCTGTGTGAAAGAACATTTTTCTGGCTGTGAGAATACAGAGAATCTCTTCATATGTTTAAATACATTTTGTATCCCTTTGGAGAAAATACTGGTGATCAAAGTTTAAATAGTATACATCTTGTCGTGTTTGGATCAGCATCTTGTGAACGCAGTCAGCATTGCTTATACTTTAAAGGCCATTGCTTTCTGCGTAACAGAAAACCAGAAGCAATTGACCAAAAACCCCTCAAAACCTTAAGAAATTGCATCTTTGCATTAAGTTCCAGTGAAAAACATTTTTTATCCTTTTCAGTCTCTGTTTAATGATTTAGGATCAGTCAGATCAAGCAAGGGGAAAGCAAAGAAAAATATACATAAGATATCCACACCACTACAGGAAGAGTAAAACAGTAAATATGTCTTAAGAGGTAGAGAAGAAATTATTCTGACCTAATGGGATTAATGATGTCAAGGACAGATGACAGTAAAAAAAACCAACCAACCTTTATTTGCTCCACTACTAGACAATATGCCCAAAACCTAGTTAATTTTCTGGATTCTAATATTTAAATATACACTTACATGCTTATCAGAAATGTGCATGTTTTGAATCCTTTGAATATTTTGTCACTTCCACTTGCCTGAAAACAACCTTGTTTTAAGAGATAAATATATGTTGTTGAGATACAGTAAATGAGAAATTCAACAGGAAAGATTGAGGGTCAGCATGTAGGTATGTATAGTAGTGCAACACTGAAGAAATTTCATGATCATATATTTACCATGTAGTATTTATGTTGTTATTGCATGTTGTGTGCATGATAGAGCATGAGATAAAAAAAAACCCACTTCTATCTTCTGCTTAAATTAATGAGAAAAAATAGCTTGGAAAAAAATAGTGTCACATGACAAAAGTTGAGCAATGAATGATGTCATTGATACGTTTGAAGAAGCCCTTCTTCTTACCCTTGACATCCTTAGCCAGATTTAATTCCAAATGGGTCTTGGCCTTCCTTGTCGGAAAAGCGAGCCTATGCTTGGAATAACGCTTTAAGTTTCTGCTTCAGGCTATGTGTCAGAAAGCATGAAATCTTCCTAGTGGCAAAAAAAATCGTCAAGAAAAACAATGATTCTAACCCTGACATTACAGTTCTCCTGAGACAAGATATAACATGGCTTGGGGCACTGCTCTGAAGGCAGCACATTTTTTTTTATCAGTCGCACTAATGAAGAATGCAAGTACAAGTCTGAAATACAGCTAAGCATTGCTACACCTAATTTGCTTTGTTGGTAGAAGCCTAAATTACAACTCCAGGCTCTAATCAGAGATGTTATGAAGGATGCAGAGTCTGGCTTTGGCTACTTAGTAGTAATGTAGATGTCTGTTCTATGCTTTTGAGACAGTTTTTCCACTTAAAAAGATTAGGATGAAGAGTGATAATAAGGACGGAGCTGTGGAGAAGGATGACCTGTATTTCCACAATACTGTGGCACTTGGATGGAAATTAACGTAAGAGTCGAAGCCAATAAAAAGTTGGTTTTTTAATGATTACTTTTTAGTGTAAAAAAGGGTTATTCCCTCAAAATCATCATTTAGGCACAAATTTCACCTAAACTTTAATAAAAGTTGAGGACAGACTATCATGCAGATTGCTATTATTATAGAGAAAGACATTTATAGTACTTACAGTTATGCCTAACACGAACTAAGTCTCAGTAACTGAAGGATGAAGTCACTAACGCACGGCTCTCTCTCAAACTTTGAATGTAGTTAAAAATTTATTGCACAAATCCACTGTAAAGTGATCCTTTCAGTGTCCTAGGTTGTTCTTAGGTGAGATGTTTACCTGGAAATCTTTTAAGTAATCTTTGAGGAAGTGTATAGTAGGTGAAAAATTTATAACTTTCCATTATTTAAAAAAAATATTGTGACACAACAATATGAATAATAAATATACTTAAAATAGTAAGTAATCTCCCACTCTAAACCAGAATTAATATCTCCTCTACCGTATCACAGAAATAAGTAAATAACCTAGGTTCTTTATGCCATTCAAAGCAATGTGAGTCACCTTTCATAAATATTTTAGGGAAATTTTAACTTCTCCCTGAAGCTATTCGATTTATTTATTTATTTTCTATTTTGGTTTCTAGTTAAATTTCTCAAGAGTTACTGCCATCAGCATTGCCGACAAAAAAGACACATAAAAGAAAATCGTGATTAGAGCTGTAGGAAAAAAAACTTGCACCGTGTCATGAAGGGCCTACATTGCTCAATATCTTTTGTGTGAGCCGTAGCAGAAATTGTGTCTATATTGGGACTGCATTTTGTTATCATATATTCTCATTAACAGGGTTTGATATTCACTTCATTAAGCATGGAAGTGAATGGTGACAGCCTTGTTCAGTAAGATGAAGAAATAGAAATATTGGAAAGTATTTGGGTTTTTTTGTTTGTGCATGTTTTGTGGTTTTATGTAGTTGGTTTTCATGTGTTTGTGGCTTTTTTTCCCCCTATTTTTCTTCTTATGGGAATATATGAAAGAGAAGGGAAGTATATCAGTGATATTTTTGATTTTATTGAGTTACTTGTCACACTAGTAAAAATTCAAGATAAGGTGCTTTGCTACAATATCTATACATAAAATTCAGAGTTTTTTTCTATGTATTTTGTGTTCCATACCTATATTAACTGACAGAGGTCAACTCATGATAGCTAGCATAGTAGTCAGCATCACTCTTTCAGCCATCTAGAACACCAGAACTATAATGAAAATACTTCTTCCATGTCAGTATGGAGTAACTAGAGTGGATAGGCAATGTTCTAAATGTCTAACAAATGGACACAATATTGTCTATTTCTCTGATATTGTCTACTACTCTTTGACTTTCACCTTATTTTAGGAAAAAGTAAAAGGAAACTTAATCTGTATTTACTGGTAATTTGTACAGGATCTACCATCACTAAAATAAACACTATCCATATGGANGAGAGAGGGAGGGAGGATTATTTTGTTTTATTTCAAAGAATTTTTGACATTGTTTTGTCTTTTGCTGGATGCAGATATACAACAGTGTGCATCCTAAGATGGTTGATATATTTGTGATTCTCATTAGGATTCAAATATAGAAAAGAAAGAAATTCTTGGTACTGAAATTGAATATCATCCATTCTTTGACTAGATTATCTTTATCTGTTCCAATAGTTGCAGGCACATAAAATTGCCTCTCCGTATATTGTGAGACAAATAAATCCAACTTGTCTGTCAAGAAGTGTTTAAACTCATTTAGGGTCATCTTTATTCTAAAATTTTCCTGGATCTTAACTTCAGCCACCTATGTACTTTGAAAATATGTGCTCAAGGCAAAGAATGCCTCTTTCCTGCCAAGTAGTCTATAAACATGGAATAGGTAGACAGGCATTTGGGTTCAATTTAGATCCTCTAAGGCAGCTTGACAAATGTGCTGTGTGAATGAAATGTATGATGTAAAAACTATTTGGCTTCAGAGACACTGAGCCTTCAGACACACTTCACCTTCCAAGACTAAAGTGTTGAAGAAAGACTTGACTCTTCAACATCAATATGAATCTATGTATTGTGGTAGAACTATATGAAAATGAAGCAAGAATAAAAAATAAATCAGATACTTGTACGTCACTGATTTCTCATTGATGAGAAAAGAAACAGATGAAAGGAAACTGAAATGGAGTCAAAAACCATAAAAGGTTTAAATTATATGGATTAGATTACTCTGGGAAAAATGAAATTCAACTATAAGGAAGGATATGGTTTATAGTGGAATTCCATTCTCAGTTCTTTGTGAACCTAAGAAAGAAAATATTTTCATCTCTAATTAACTCTATTCACAGTAAACTTTGCATAAATTCATTCTACTATATTGGAAAAATTTAAAAAGAAGTCTCAAAATTTCACCTGCCATTTTCAGTTTATCTTCATATGCAGTAGACCAGCAGACCAGCAGTAGCTGCTCTTTATTCACATAGAAAAGCACAGAGGAAATAGCTCACATGACAGAAATAAAAGAGTTCGGAATGGGCACATACATGAGCTCATTAGAGAGTGATATTCTCGGATGCTGTGGTACTTTCTATTCCCAAGGTTTTTCCTTGTACTTATTGGTTGTGCATTCTTTTGGAAAAGAAACGTCATCATATGTGCCAGCTTCAAAAAGCAGATCTTGAATTATCTGACATTTACAGATAGCAGAGGGAGGACAGCATAGAGAAGACCAACTTCTCTTGGCATTAGAAAGAGTGATGAGACTAATACAACAGTTTTTGTCTACTCTCCTTCCATCAAATGACAAACACATAATCTTATAGCTTGATCAATAAAGCCCATCTTTCATTCAAGAGCAAAGACTGAGGCTCAAATTTATACTTTGAGAACACGTCTTAATTAGTTTACGATCACCTTTCTTCTGTGTAATGAAATATAAATAAAGAAGGGCAAAGGCTGTGAGCAGCCATTCAGGGCAATTGTCACTAGTAAAAGGATTTAGTGAGAAATTAAAATGTGCAAACTGTTAGAAATAGAAACTTATAAAACTTTTGTGAAGTATATAAAAAGTGGGCTGGTTTTCATCAGGTTGCAGGTACAACATACCGCATTATGTCAAATAAAATTGACATCTTGTTATAAAAAACACAGAAGCCTTTTTAAAAAAGAAAATGAGAGCAAGTCTGGATTATTATACACCAAGGACTGTTATGCTGTGAGAAATTTCTACTGAAAGTACAAGGTTTAAAAATATTTGACTTCATTGGTTACTACAATTGATAGTGAGTTATCAAAGGAAACTGAAGAGAAAAGTCTAGGGGGCTGCAAGACATATCTTCGAAATCCTAACAGATATATTCTTTTTATGCTTAACTCATCTTAATGTCAGTGGGAGTTATGTGCACAAGTAGAAAGAAAAGACATCTCTGTATGCAAAAAGTCATTTTCAGATGAGAAACAAAAAAAGGGGAAAAGAATAAAAACCAGATTATTTAAATTTTAGAGAGCACATCAAAAAGGATTGTACAGACCATGAATCAGAATGTCTGTGAAATTCTGGTCAACATAAACAGAGATGACAGTAATTCCCTGTGCACTGACAGAAATCTAATCGTTACTGTTACCAAAATACATCTGTTTCCATTCAAACAATAATGCCATTAATTGCATACAATAAATTTTAGAAACTGTATAACTTTTATTCTCAACCCTTCTCTGTCCAGAGGTGAAATCTATATTTCTTCAAGTTGTTTTTTGAGTAGAAATTGTTCAGTTTTACGGTATGTATTCTCAGGATCATAAGAATCTGAGTTAAGTTAGCTCCAAATCTGTAAGAGTGTTTAATTATACTTCTGTCAATAAAGGAAGTAAAAAACCCAAGCAAACAGGTAAGCAGAGAAAGATTCCAATTCAGTTTAAATAGGGAGGTATTATTTAACCCTAAATTTGACTAGCCATTTTAAAGATTCAAATAAATAAATCTTTATATTTTTAGAAAACTTAGAGACATTTGTTATTTCTGGATTCTAGTTCTTTCTTCCTAACTATCAAGGGTTTGTTTGTTTCCTTTTTTTTTTTTTAACTTCCATTCGGTTTTTCAGCAGTATGTAGAGAGTTTTAGTTTGCTGTTGTATGCCATTATGGTTTCATATGTTATTCTCTCTTTCTGATTAAAAACACGTAGTTTTGCTTATATGAGATAAGGACAGGCTACAGGAAACACACAAATAATAATTTTCATTGCAAAATATTCCCTGGAGACCTCCATATTATGTTGTACAGGAAAGGATAGAAGAGAAAATAAATATTTTCAAGATAATGCAACATGATTTGGAAAACATTTCTACTCTAGCAGCAACAGCAGAAAATGTTTGTTATTACACTTTTAGATATGTTGAAAGATGTTTTCAGATTGAATAGTATCACTTCCTTCTTCTGATTAATGGCTTCTCCAGCCCACCATGGAAGAGTAAATCTTCTTTGCCATCAAAACCTGTAGTCAGGCTTTCTCAAGCAGAAGTATCCAGAAGACTCTTTCACTCAGCCAGTAACAAATTATTACTGTGCTTTTTAAATAATATCAGTCCCTGGACATTTTTCCCTCTTTCCAAGTCTGCTGTGTTGCCTGTTGTTTGCATTAATTTCTTCCAAGAAACCACTTCCTCATCCATTTTTCTTCTTGCCTTACTTTACAGTAATTTTGTGATCTGTCCAGAAAGAGTAAATGATACATAATTTTGGATCTTTGAACTGGTATGAAAATAAGTGTGGAGTCTATTTTTTTCCAAAGGGCAGCAGTTTTGGGACTTATTTTAATGTCTTTTAAAACTTTTTTTATTTTTTTCTCCTCTTGTAAGACAAGAAGAAACTGCTACTGTGGTCCAGTGCTAGAAACTCCTTAGCCCTATGAAATTCCGAGATGTGCACATTGCACAATGATGGGAAATAAATGCAAAGAGATTATTGGTAATAAATTTGGCTATTCCCAAACTAAAATTACTCATCTTATCAGATTTGTTGTCATGTTGTTCAAAAATATAAAGATAAGTGTTAATTGGAAAAAATACCAACTCTCCTCGTAAAAAATGGTGTAAACTTTTGCCAATCATATCAAGAAGGAAATTGAAGTTAATTTTAAAAATATATACCATAAAAATGTTGTAGCAAAGACATTGTAGATGAATGGAAATCCGACTTTGTCCATAACGTCTGTCCATAAACTATACTTTTTTTTTGATCAAGTAACAAACAGAGATTACGTATTAAGTAAAATAATATTTGAAAACATACTTTTAACAAGATTAAAAGTACATTTGTGTTCCAATTCCCCTCATGAACTACCATTCTTCAGTCTCTTGTTTCATTTGTATAGAAATATAGTTCTCTTCAATCTTTCCTTTCAGTTAAGTTAAAATTTTCTGTAAAATTGCTTTCATCAAGTAGTAAATATAGATCAATGTGAAACCTTATAGAAGCTAAGGTTCCTGGTAATTGAGATTTCATGCCTGGGACATGTGAAAGGGTGAGGTTGATAGCATGATCCATAAGTTACTCTGGAAAACAAGCCATAGCACGGAGATGTATCTTTCATCTTGTGCTATGCAAAACAACGGATACAGGAAATGAAAATTTTCAATAAGAACATAATTTATATCCTGGTTTTTGGTCGGGTTTTCATTTGCTTGTTCGTTTGCTACTTTTCCAAGTGTAAAACTTTCCTTCAATGACATTTAACTGGAAATAGATTTTAATCGAGAGTATGCCTATACAAAATCTGTGTTGGCCAATGTTTCCGTGAATTTCAGACCTGTAACTTCTTACTTGTGTTAATTTAAGACTTTTCAATTATTTTACTTTTGAACTGATTTGATTTATGTGGAGTTTGATAGCACTCATTGTGCTGGGGAATACTTTGTTTGCACACATTAAATATACTTCAGATGAAAATGAGATTCCAAGGTAAATAAATATCTCCTATGGATCATTACAGACATTATTAAAAGTATGTGCCAAAGTGATAAATAGCATTACAGGCTAATTTTATTTTAAGGAAAAAAAACCCTAATTTGTAAGTGTACCAACAAGCAGAAAAAAAAAATTGATCAGAAATTTGTTTCACCAATCTGTGCAAAACCACCAAACTTGAATATTAACGAAATAGTCTGAAAAAAAGAAGTAAAGGCGTTCTGAATAGTCGGATTACTTTAGAAAACTTCAAGTACGGGAGATCTATCTACAGCAAATCGTTTTCTTGCTTTGCAAGGTGCTTTTACGTATAAAAGTAGTATAGCAAGTAGGAAATATTTCAAACAGTTTATCTTCTTTATATGTAATGATCCTTAAGAGCAATTCTGCTGGCCGCAGACTTTGCTTTATCAAGGAGGTATTTTATTACCCTTTCTGAAAAAAAAAACCAAAAACATTGAGACCTATTATCTATTAGGTTATGCAGATTATTCAAAACCTAGTAGAATATTCTTTCATCTGTATTCTGTTCATCATTAATGTGAAGAACCATAAATGGACCATAGAAAATATACACTTAAACTGAAAGCAATGAGATTTACATCTTTGTATATTAAATTTCATTAAATGTCATCACATTAAATGTGATGACTTAGAGATCAAAATTATGTTGCAAAGAATTATAAAAGGATTTTCCTGGTAAAGATAACACAGGAAAAAAGGAGAAAAGGAGCTGGAGAAATCATACTTTGAGAGCTCTTCACTAAGGAATGCTAGAAGACATATAGGCGCCTTTTTCCCATTGTCCCTCCACTCCTAATTTAAGATCATCTTTTATAAAATGTTTAGGGCTTTGTACAGTCAGCTAAACTCTGCTTCACATAGTGAGTTTCATAGCAATTGATAGCAAACCTAAGAGGTCTGGATGATCTATAGCAGAGTTAGCATAAGGGCTTAAATCTTGTTCCCATTGATGGTAATAATATGGGGCACTGGGTGCAGAAATGTATCGCTTCCTAGCTATTTGTATCAGTATATTAACATTTAAAGTTAAAGCAAGCTAATATTATTTAAAACCTGCTTAGTGTGCTTCTGTTTTAAAAGAGCAGCAAGTCTCTGGATCCACAGTCATGTCCCTCTCACAGTTTTCGCACTCTTCCCTATGGCAAATGACCAGCCAGTTCCTGGAATCTATGCTGCACAGAGGATGTGCCAAGGAAAGCAGATCAATTAATTAGGTGTCTTAACTTTTTGGCCTGAATGTAAAGACTCAGGTGATAAGAGGTAATAAGGAGTTGAAGTTTCCTGGAAATTGTAGGAGTGACTTTGAACCTCCTTTTGCAAAAAAGAGGTTTGGTCCTGTGTGCCGTGATTTTGGAATAAATTTATTAACTGTTCTGGTATTTAGGTAGGTGACAATGGCTTTCCTATATATTACTGATTATTGATACGTACCTGTTAATAAAAGCAATAGCAAGAATATTTTTTTAGCTATATAGTTTGTGTTATCTAAGGTCTGGGAAGGTCTCTCCACCTGCCCTGCCTTCCAATTTCTTTCTTATTCTCTCTCTCTCTCTCTCTTACTGAATCCTTCATGAGATATGTATGTTATCCCATGTAGTTTCTAGTTCTGCTTGACTGTCATGTTCACGCCTAATAAGAAATTCAGCTGAAAACAGTTCATAAATCTTCATAGTGTAGAGGAAGATATCCAGGGATTTCTATATGCCCTGAAGTTTAAGAAGCAATTGGATTTTTGTCTGTCTTTATGGTGTTTGCCAAAGCTGGCAGTCGAGCATGCACACTGCCACTCACTCACTGTCCCTCTTCCAGTGAGATGAGGGAGAAAACAGCAAGAACAAGAGCATATAAATTCATCAGGGAAATCACTTACCAATTACTGACTTGCTTGAAAAATTTAACTTACTTCATTGCCAGTTAGCATAGACATTTAATTACTGACAGGATGTTTAGAAACAAAGTAGACAAATATTTGAACACTTAGAGAAAATATCTTTTCTTCTCATTTCCCATTCACTCCAGACACCTCTCCTTCTCCCTTTCAAATTTCCACTCTCTTGTCATCAGTGCAGGTTAAGCTCACTCCCCTTGGTGAGGCAATGTGCTGAGGAGATTGGGATCAGGCAGCAGTGGTTCCTTTCTCCTCTTCCTTATTCTTTTCTCTTTTCTCTCTCTGCTCATGCCTTCTGTTTCCCCTGCTGTGGGCCTATCCATGGGCCACAGTCCCTTTGGGAAGCATGATGCAGCATGTGCTTATGTACAGGTCACAAGTCACTTCAAGGGTTTGCTTGTGGTAATATGTTTATCCGATAGCTGCAGTTCCTTCAGGAGTGTTAGCAGCTCTACTATGAAACAATTACTTCTGCTATGGTGCCCTTTTCTATTTTCTTTTGGTGTTTAACCTCCTTAAATATATTTTTGCAGATGCCACCAAGTCCATGGCAGGCTCAGATGTGTCCTTCAGTAACTCCCTTGGAGGTGGCCGAACAGGCTGTGTCCAGCATAGGGCAGCTCCTGGCCTCTTCTCTCAGGCGTCACCGTTGCAAACTCCACTGCACTGCCAAAACCATGGTTTTATACCAACCACCATCTGTTCACTTAAATGCTTTAAGAGTGTGATTTGCAAACTCATGGAAGCTTTGATATTATTGTGAAAGTTCTGTTACCTTCTTTATCCAGAATGAAAAACGTGGAAAGGAATGGCGAAAAAGAATATCACTACTTTGAATTGCATGTGGAGTCAAACTGAGTTATGAATTCACATAAGCCCCATGGTGTACCAGAGTAGAGGAACACATCAAAAGAAAATTGAACTATATAGAAGGTGGAAAAGAGAAAGGTCTGCTTGGGAGGTGCATACAGACACTGCCAGAGCATGCAAGGCTGGAGTTAACGAAGTGAAACTCAGCTGGACCTGAAAGTGGGAAGGATTGTGAAGTGCAACAAGAAGAGCTTCTGTAAGTACATTGTCAGCCTAGGAAGAATGAGGAGAATGTGGGCTGTAACTTGATGTATTAGAGTACTGGGGGGAAAAAAGAAAGGACTTTGGAAAAGTTGAGGTATTACAACATGTTTTTTGTCTGTTTTCAACGATAATATTTGTCTTTGGGCATCCCAAGCCATCACATCTTTAAATAGCCCCCGTATGAACAAGTCATTACCCATAGCACAGGAAGCTTAAATTTGGGAACCCTTTAAGATAATTGGACAAACAGGTGTCCACGGGACCAAATAACCAGATCCAGAGCTGCTGAAGGAGCTGACTGGTAAAGTGTGAGGCCATTTTCTATCATCGTTACAAGTCGTGATGGTCAGAGGAATTACTGAAAGACATAAATGTGATGTTCATCTTTAATCAGGGTAAGAAGGAGGGTCTGGGTAACTACAGGTCAGTCAGCTTAATACCAGCTCCTGGGAAGATCATGAAGCCATTGCCAAGTATATGAAGGACCAGAAGGTGATCTGGAACAGTCAGCAAGGGTTTACAAACGGCAAATGATACCCTGTTAAACTGATTGTCTTCTGCAATGAGTCTAATCTCTGTGTGGAAAGCAGTTTCCTCTGTGAAAAAACATTGTAAACTCTGTTGCTTTATATCATTAAATTTGGTGTATGTGGGGGAATGTGTCAGTGATACAGATACAGCTAAATTTGCTCAAGCATCACCATTATTTATTTTCTCTATGCAAATGTAGGGCATGCAAATCCATATAAACAGCTATTGGTTGTTCAGTTCTACTGGTTACAATCCCAATGCCTCTCACTCTGGTCCTGATTGATTTTCCTCCCTGGGTCACAATGAGGGAAAGTAAGCCAATGAAGCCATAATGCACAGGCTGTTATGGGTCAATGGTAAGAGTTTGTACAGCAAACTATAGAAAGGTTGTTGCAGTATTTTTCTTTTATCAGTCTATTTCTTTGCAGAGACTAAGTAGATCTGTCGTCTCTATGGTACTGTCAAGATTTCTGTCGGAATAGAAAAAAAGAGAGCAGCATTTTTTTCTCTGTTAGAAAACTTACTCCAAGAGAAGCAGTGGCTCTAACAGACATTATGCTGAAGATTTTTTGCTATATACTGACAATAGAAAAATTTAATGCTCCCACCTTATTATCAGTGCATTTTTCAAATCCTGCTGGTCCCATTTCATTTGTGTCTCAGTTAAATTTGAGCCAACTGTATTTAATCCATATGCTTGTCACTCTTATGCAAAGTGACATCTGAGTAAAAAAAAATTTACATATTCTTTGAGAGGAACATAGAGCAGGGTGTTTTCAGTATGAATTACATCCACCCCATTTCATGACTTCTCTCAGTAATCTGGGGAGAAGGCACAGAATGATCAATCTTTGTGGTCTCAACAGTGCAGTTTCGACTATACTTCATTAGCTTCTACCCCTTCCAAAGCATCTGAAGGAGGGTGAGAAAACAAGCAAATCAAAATGTACTTATGTTTGGAAGTTCACATGATGGTGGCAGGTAACAATTAAAAACACTATTACAAAAGTATGTGGTTATTGCTGTATTGTTATAAAAACACAGTAAAAATAATACCTGATATGCATACTAGAGTACTTTTTGATCATAAAAACCTATTATAGCTTTTGGACTGGACATTTTACATGAACTGCAGCCTTTACAATTAAGTTTTTAGAATTATTATGGCAAAAACCTCTAAAAGATATAGAATTAAATACAATATTTTTATAAGAATGATAAATATAAGCTGATTCCTGATTAATTTCATAGAAATAGCAGACCACTACAGTTTATATAAATGTAGTTTTACAAGACTGTATCAATTTTAAAAAAGGTCTGAAGCAGCAATTTTCCTTATAGTAAAATTTCTTGTCTTGCTCCATAGGAAACCACTAATATGTCTTTGGGTACAGATTTAGGTCAAATATCTGGGTCATTTTAAATTGCTACAAAGCTTCCACAAATATCTGTGGAGCCAAGATATCACTCACAGTCTTAAAAAATTTTATACTTTAAGTTAGAGGCAAGATGTAAATCTTATGTAGTTTGTAGACCTTTACATTCTTTTTGAGGTTCAACATTGCTATCAGAAAAATGACAAAATCCCACACACATCATTATCAATTATTACCGTAGAGAATTAAAATAAATTGAAATGCAAAAATCTGATATTTTAAGCAGATCTTTAGCTCAATTAGATCAGTAGCTAAGTACCTTAGCCCAAAGATATAAGGATTTACATCCCTATACTTGGAAGTGTTAGGCAAACATTGATATTTTCTAAAGAAGAAAGGTTTCCTAGAAATGCAAGCTTCTCTCTTTTCTCTTTGGGCTCATAAGCTACTTCTGAAGAATTTTACTGAGATTACCAGGAGCCTTAATAGTCAGATATGAAGAAATGAGCTCAAAGTTAGGTCATCGATCAAATGCTCTTCATTCTTCAACTTATCCTGAAGGGGACATTTTATCATCTATTCCAAAAATCATATTCATGAAAGAGAACAAACAATGTCGTTGGATAACTTTGAAACAAAACCCTCAAAGCAAATTATGTGTATATTGAGATCCATCTTCTACTCTCTGAAAGTTATATTCTTGCTGTTATGATTGTGGTTAGTATAGTCCCTCCAATTGCATCATGAAATATAATAAAAATGTCCTTTTTCTACTAAAAAAAAAATTGTATTCATGGTTCAGTCAATAGTAATACTATTGTTTTGGTTTGTCTTCTTTTGTTTTGTTTTCATCGACGTATATGTGATCCTATTTGTTCAGTGAAGCAGAATTAAACATAAGTAATATTTCCTCTCAGGAAGCCATTTTTATAATATTAGCATTACAAATATAAGTGAATTTTTAGGAGATAGAGGAAGTAGAGGCAGAGGAGATACTGTGTGTTCATACCTTGTTCCTCTAATAATATCACATTTCTGGGGGAAAAAAAGAGCCATCTGAGCCTCTCTGTTTACTTCAGTTCTAACTTGCCAGCCACATCTGGTCTGTCCCAATTTAGTAAACACAAGCTGAACCAATTCAAGAAAATTCCAGACCTGCTATTCCAAATCTTCATTTAAGAGTTCTTGAGATGTACTTACCCTGATCTGCTAAGTTCAGATTTCTCCTTTTCTTGCTTGGTTTTATGTCATCAGGTTCCTAGTCGAGGTTACGTCAGTTTATACAGTTTATATTAAGACTTCTCAGAAAAATGGGAAATAAATAAATAAATAAATATATAAATAAATTATATATATATGTATATATATATATACACACATATAAAAGAAGGAAAGAAGGAAGGATTTTTCTCAGCTTTGGTCCCCACATAGAATTAAAACTTTTGTAATGTCCATACGTTTCTTCGATTATTTCAAAAGCATTTATATTATATACATTCATAAATAAAATTCCACCTGATGTTCAGAGCAGTAAAGCTTTTGAGAAAGTTCCTGAACGTCTTGAGAAAGATTAGTCTTGAAATTTAGGTGTATAAGTGTTCCAATACGAATTAGAGGCTAATTAGATCTAATAGAGATGCAAGACTTAATGCAGTTGCGCACCATATATTAATTTGTCCAGTGCTATTTTAGGTGTCTTAGGATCTCCTGCTTGTGTTCTAGCAGCCATACGTTCTCCACTGGCACTATATTTTATCTATCAACCCTGTTTGGGTCACTTTACTGTGTTAAGATCTTTCAAATGACATTTCTGTGGGTAACTGCATTAATAAATAGAATTGCAATATAGTTAGTTATGCTTGTTTTATGGGTCATTTAACTAAATGTGTGTCCCTTTTAGAAATTAATAGCTCCGTGGTCTTTGCTTACTCTTCGCTTACTCTACTGACTAGATTTGATCCAGATGCCCACAAACCATTAATTTTCCTTAGAGTAGTTTGTATGGTGCTGTGTTTCAGATCTGGGATAAAAACAGGTTTGGGAGACACACAAGTGCTTTAATTTTTGCTGGGCAATGTTTACACAACATCAAGTCCTTCTGCCTCTCTCTCCACCCCTCCAATGAGGAGGCTGGGGGTACACAAGAAGCTGGGAGGGGAGGCAGCCAGGACAACTGATCCCAACTGACCAAAGGGCTATTTCAGACCATATGATCTCAGGCTCAGCATATAAATCTGGTGAAAGAAGGACAAAAGATGGAACATTCATAGGGATGGTGTTTGTCTTCCCAAGTAAACTTTAAGAGTGATGAGGCCCTGCTTTCCTGGAGGTGGCTGAACACCTGCCTACCCACAAGAAGTAGTGAATTAATTCCTTGTTTTGCTTTGCTTGTGTGCACATCTCTTGCTTTGCCTATTAAACTAGCTTGACCTCTACCTATGGGTTTTCTCAATTTTATGCTGATTCTCTGCCCCATCCCAAAAGCAAGTGGCAGTGAGGGTCTGAGCAGCCTACTGGTGTAAAACAGCACATTCTCCTGACTTTTTTCAGTTCTGTAGATTGCAACACCAATAAGTTCAAGTTTTGTTCATACATTATATATTGTACATTTGTAATATTCTTAACATCTCTCCTTGAAGGTTCTGTGAGCTGTTCTATACCATTACTAAAGTGACATTGGGTCTCACATTAAAATTTGTCTCAAAGTCAAGTCTTCAAAGATATCCACGACCTTTGTATCACTGTGATTTTTGGGGGGTTTTAGGGTTTTGGCTTTTTGGGTTTTTTTTACTTTATATGTTTCTGTACATTTTGAATATCGTGGTTTGACCTTTTAAATATCCTGGTTTGACCTGTAGGTTTTTTCAGGAATCGGCGAGGACTGGTAGTCTGGTAGGTGTTTAAGTCTGTATTAGAGTTTGGTTTTGTCCATGGAAAGGGACCTTCCATCCTGCTTCCTACTTTTGCTGGCAGTATTAAAGTACAGCTACCTTAAGAGGTGTAGGGGTGTAAGAAAAGACACTGACAGTTTAAAAGGCAACACAAGAGTATTTAAATTACAGAAAGTAGTGCTTAGTATCCACTGAATACAGAACAGGGGAAAAATAACTTTCATGATTAAATATCTTGGTTTCACTTTCTTTTTTTTTNTTCATTATTAAATTTTTTTGTTTTCTTTTTTTTTTTTTTTTTTTTTTTTTCCCTAGAAAGAAGGAAATCTGTAATTATTGAAACGGGTTTGGACACTTCTTTCACCTTCACAGCCCTCTATTCCTGCTGTCATTACTCTCTAGGGCTTCCATTTCTCAAAACCAGAGATGTTTCAGAAATGAACAAAGTATTGTATTTTAATCTGAAGTGCTTCCATGCTGAAATACTGGGAAATATAACAGAATTTCTATACTATTTCGTACTGAAACAAGTACCTGTTTCACATTTTAAAGGAGCCACACTCTTGAAGAGCATATATCTGTACTAGTAGCTTAAGGAATTAATACTCTGTCTCTTAAATCTTTTTTTGACATCACCTTTTTCTATTTAACATTTTGTACTAATCTGTGCTGTGCCACAGAACTTAATTTTCTGATGTCACGTTGCTCATAGATCAAATGATGGCTGCATGTTTCAAACAGCAGAGAAAGAGAGAGAGAGCGAGAGAGAGAGAGAGAGAAAGAGAGAAAGAGAGAAAGAGAGAAAGAAAGAAAAAGAAAGAAAGAAAAAAGAAAAGAAAGAAAAGAAAGAAAAGAAAGAAAAGAAAGAAAAGAAAGAAAGAAAAAAGAATGAAAAGAAAGAAAGAAGGATCTTTTTCCCCACATTAAGGATTTCAAGTCTTTCCTGATAATTAATATTAAAAAAAAAAAAAATAAAAAAAATTAAAATAAAATAAAATGAGATTAATGTCTTGGTTCCACATGTATGTGTGAAAAAATAATTAAATTCTAGCTGAAATAAGATTATCACTTAAATTTTTGGTTAGAATATAATAAGTATAAAAGACTATGTCTAATCTGTCATGCATTTTGGCAACTTGTTGTCCTAGTGTTTTAAATTTCCATTTCTCCTCAACCACGGGACGGTTAGCATTTATGCAATTTTTTACCATGCTTTAATTTTTACCCAAAATAATATAATTTTATTTTATCTCCCTGCTGTCTTCATTAATTTCTTTCTAGGTTGAAATCTCTTTTTCAGTAACTTTCTAGAATACCCAGTTCATCTGAATTAGGCCTGATCTGTGTCACTTCTCTACCTGCTGCTCCCAGGGGTCTGGGGTGCTGGTAGCAGGGGAGTCTCTCCCCGTGGTCTCTTACAGCAGGGCATGGAACGGGGCCCATTCCACAGCCCAGCACTGAGCAGGGCAGCTTGGGGGCACCAGGGCAGCCCCAGCTCCAGGCGCTGGGCACCTCCACGCGGGTGGGCAGAGGCTAGAGTGCGACTGGCAGGGCTGACCCTGCTCTGGCATCACAGGGGCACGGTTGATGGTTCAAGACGTTGACATGGGGTCCTGAGCCATGGACAGTCTGGGAAAAGGCCCACGGGAGGCTAAACAGGGACAGTAAAGATGATAATGACCCCAGAGCCCTGATGCTGCTTATAAATTAATCTCAAACAATAAGCAATTTCCACCCTCCCTTTCCCTCTGCAACTGCATTCCCTGTCATTTAAACGTGCTGAAGAAACCTCAAAAAACCATATTGAAGGTAATTAAACAGGAGCCACTTAAACACACAAAACTGCTTGTCTTAACTCATGTTCCATATTGTTGTATGTTAAGAAATGAAAAATTCTTATTTATGTTTTAATTTATGCCAAAATTCACATTTTCTCACCTTTTTTTTTTTTTTTTTTTTGTTTTTTTTTAAAGAGGGGCAGGGAGGCACGTGTAATCTTTGCCTTCTGGTGAACAGTCTATGTTTTCACTTTGTGATTTGAAAGAGAAAGGGAGAAAAAGGTTTGTATTCTGAACATCCTAAGAAATTCAATTAGAATTAACTTAAAATATATCTCAAATATTTCTTTTTCCTTTGTTCTGAAAGTATTCTGGGGCCTCTTGCGCTGGTAAAATGCAAATAAAAGATAACGTGGGTGTTTTCCCCCCAATATCACTGTTTCCATTTAAATTATCAGAGTTGTCACTAAAAACTTTTAGTGGAAGATTTTCATAACACTGTCCTCTACTGCTATTCACAAGACATGCTTACAAGAAGTCTGCTTAGTTAACTCATGTCAACTCCACTCATGACATAGTACTCAAAGAGCAGGAGATGACACTCTCGCAACTCACTTTTCTATTAGACTAAATTAGAAATTCAGCCTTTATGACAGATGTCATCCAACCCTTCGGTAACTGACAAATATGGAACTGAAATGTAACAGAATGCTGGAGGCTTCACAGTTCTCCCAGTTAGATACAAGGTTTCATTTTCACCGGTTATTTTACCATTAAGCAGTATATTTCTGTGCTCTTTTACCAATTTTCTGTTATTGACTTTTTCTGGTCCTGAACTCTGTGTGTGTGACAGATAAACTGAAAACATTCTTCTGATCTTCCCTCTGAGTTTGTTCTCTATCATAACCTCCAGCAAATGACATTCTCTCAAAGCTGCTTCAATATTTCTTTCTCATGCTAAGATTTTTTTCCTGTATCACCAAAGATATATAGAACACAGATTTTTAAAGCTCTCTAAAGATATTGAGAGAATTTCTAAAAGTCAAAAATTTTATTTTTTTTCCTTTTTTTTGGTATTAAAATTTCATTCAGAATCCACTAGTTTTCACCCAGGATTTAAATCTCATCTCTTTAAAATTATTTCATTTGTACATAATACATAATTTCTACTTGAAATCCCAATGTAAATGTTCAATCTGTCAGGTAGGAAACCTCTTCAGATTTCATATGCTTTTTGCCACTGTCTTAAAATACAGCACGCCTGTATTTATTCACATAGTTTTCTCTTTTTTTCTTTCATTTAAATCTTACTTATCCTGTCATTCATTTTTCAGTCTTCTTTCTGGTGGGTGCTCTCGATGTTATTTTGAGCCTCAGGTGTCAACCAGCATTTCTTACTCACTGCTCTTCCAAAGTTAGAGCGGTCCACCCTCCTGTTGGATCGTTATCTGTTGTTTTTGTTTTTGTAAGCTGTTCAGTCTTTTTTTCCATTCTATTCTAGTCTGTGACTTATACATAGAATCTGTGCTGTCTTTGTCTCTCTTAATGGGATATTAGGAGATACATTTGGATTAGAATGAAACAATTTTAGAACCCTTAGAAAACCATGCTTTATAAAAGTATTAACAAGGACTAATGTTTCTTTTGCTAAAGACATCTGTAAACTACATACCTGCTGTTAAACTACTAAGTGTTTTTGTTTATTTTTTGTCTGCCAACAATATCCCAAAGCATTTAATTTACAGTTATCTTTACCATCATAGTGCTCAATTATGTGATTATTTCGGCTTATTTTCTGTGATCACATTATAAGCTAAAATGAACTTCCCTTTGCCCTTATCTAAGAATTAAGTAAACTTTCAGTTAAACAATTATTTTAAACTTGTTTCCAAGAAAATATGTAATTTCGCTTTAGATACAGCACCTAAAAGCTGGAAAATATGCTGTGTCTTTATGAATATTAGTACATTTTGATTCTCACTTGATTAAATTACTCAGTTTTATGTTAAGCAAATATATGGCAACACTTTTTCAACGACTGCAGACTAGTATTTTAATAATAACATGGCAATTTAATGACAGTTCTTTTTGTTTAAATTTGTTCAAAATGCACTGCTCTTTAAGGAAATGCACTAATGTGCAAAGTCATCTTTTTAAGAAATTAACTAGACTTTTTTGATATAAAAAGATCTTTTGAATGTCAAGAATTATTGATAGTCAAATTTAAGACTTAAATGGCAAATTAATGTCCTTATTAATCATCTGCTGTAAAACCAGTTTTTGTGTACATTTTTCTTACTCAACTTTATGCAGTCTACTTAAACTTATGAGGATTTTGAGACATGTTCATGGCAAATGAATAACACCACCTTTTGTATAACGAACCTATTTTAATCATTTTGCTACATATACATTTAAACATATAAATATGCATTTTACACACAAGCAGATCCTGTGTAGTACCAAACAAAAGACCTAGATGGAAGGATTTCCAAATCAATGCAACTTGTATTAAAAAGCAATAAAATAACTTTAAACTGCTCTTCAAAATCCAGCATTGAAATATGATGAAACCAAACCCTGCTTAACAATCCATTATAGCATGCATGCAGAACCTTGCACTATACATAATACTTTCAGAAATTTCTATTATCTAAATATATTGGCTATTTATTTTTTTGTCATTTCACATGTGAAATTTTTTGAGGTGGGGTTTGGAAGTTTGATCGAAGATCACATATCAGATGCTGAACAGTGGAAAAAGAAGCCAGTTAAAATTCTGCTGTTCCTTGCAGAAAAAAAAAGAATTACTCTATTCCAACTTTTCCAGTTCTCTGTAGAAGCAATTATAGAATGCAAATATTTGTAAACTGTATATATTTACAAACTTCAATATTGTTTTCAAAAAAACAAGTTATATTAAAAAAAACAATCAATATACCTTTCTTATTTTCAGTGTGCAGCTGCTCAAACAAAAGGAGATAAAAGTCTAGAAGTATCATTTACTTCTTACAAACTGCTTTTTCTTTTCTACCTGGAAATTATTTTTAAGTGCTGTTTCTGGACGATTTCAACACTTTTCTCCGAACACTTTCAAAGACTTATTTCTTTCCAGGCTACGTCTTTATGCAGAGATGTAATACTTCTATTAAGAAGATGTTGTGCTCTTACATACAAATATTGTGGTCAAATTCGGTTATAATTTTCATTTTATGTAATCACAGATACGTTAGCAAAAGATGTAAATGGCAATATCCTATTTGATATTGGGTTTTAAGAAGTCTTTAGACTTGTATCATCTAAAAATAACTATAAAAGCCCATGAAAGTATTCTAGAAATATTATCAAATATAAATTATTTACTGAAATTTGTCTTGCAAAAAGGTGTTATATACACATAGCATAATAAGTATAAGGAGCAAAATCCTACAGTTCAGTTCTATCATTGATAGCCAGTCAAGGTCAATAGACAGCTTTATGCTGCTGGGCTGATCTGTATCAGCTAAGAATCAACCCTACGTTCTCCTTTATAAAAAACTTACCTACACGGAGAATTTACTGTCAGCTTTTTCTTATGTACTCCTTCAAGCCCAAAGCACTTACGGTGTTGATTATTTCTGTCATTTGATTAACACTCTACTTAGTCTTGTCAGGGACATGGAAAGATCAGTTTTGGCTGCCTAAGGAATCTGATTCTGGAAGTATTACAAAAAATATGATATGCAAACTGCGAAATGGAAATCACATGCACCATGGAATGATAGCAACAAAAATAACAGAACCCCTAAAATAATAATACCTTTGCAAAAGTAAAAACTCTTAATTTTTCAGTGTTTCTAAAAACATGGAAAACAGTCCTTCTTAATGCAGCTTAGAAGTTTACATAATACAGGAAATAAACATAATCACAGCAAAACAGATAGATATACTTTGTTAAAGTGATAGTAACGTAATTTCTATTACTTGTGTTTTTAATGTGGATGTGACATGGTATTTAGGTGTCATTTAGGTATCACTGAAATCGCTTCAAAAATTTCTCGTTGATTTAGATAGACTTTTTATTATTCTTCCTTGCTGGAAAATTACTAGCACAATGCAACAGATAACCTTAATTTTAGGGCTGCATAGAAATGCTCAAGCACTGTTATGAAAGATGGATTTCTCCCTGTGATGACATTCATGGGAACATTAATTTATATCATGTTGTTTTATAATTGTTTACCTGTGTTGACTGCATTAGCTGAAGAATGACAAAAAAATTCAAGGGAACATCTGTCTTCATTGAAATACTTAGAAAATTGTGTCAGTCTTTGTGTTTCAACGGAACCATACATGAGAACATAATTGTAGCTGCCTATCACACACAGAGTCACCTTCAAATTGTAGAAAATTAAATTGTCATACTCCAAACTGTAGAAACTTAGAATGTGTGATGAGATGATGGTTTCAGTATAGCAGGAATAGACCCACTTTCTCCGTAATTTATTTCAAACAACAGAACAGTTTCACATAAATAGACAATAAGAGTCTCTTGGCACGCTGCTGTTTCATGTTCATCACCTGTTGACCAGCACTCGCAGGTACTTTTCCACCAGGCTATTTTTCAACTCTATGGGGTTGTTGTGATTGAAGTGCAGGACCTGGCACTTGACCTTGTTGAACCTCTGACAACTGTCCTCAACCCATCCAGCCAGCCTATCCAGATCCCTCAGCTGATTCTTCCTACCCTCCAGGAGAGCAACACTCTGTGGCAGGACATCTACCCCCCGCCCATCCGCTCTCTGTCACAGATGGTTGATGCATATATGCATATATATGGAAAGAGATAACTCAGGGGCTAAAAAGCCAGCAAGGTGTCATCTCTGGAACCAAAAGGGGCTCAAAATCAACATCTTAGTCTGGAGAGCAGGAGCGGGGAGAGAAAGAAAAATAAATATTTCTGACTGAGAGACACTGTTTTACAAACTATAAAAGCACACTCATGTATCACGAAGGTAGAAGCCTCTTACACTCACACCTTGAAAAGCTCGAGACTTCTCCCCGAATACTGGACACAGTTTCGTGGTTACTTTTCTAGGAACTGGAGGAAAAGGAGACTGATGTATGCGTTCCACCTATGACTGGATGGTAAGATGCATTCAATCCTAAATTTATACTATTTCTTCACTAGCTGTAACTGAAAACGGTACCTTATCATGCACTGTGTGTTTATCTACTAGTAGTTTCTTTTTTTGTTTGTTTTACTTTCTATGTAGTATATAGTCTGTGTCAAGTCTCATGTCTGTTAGTTTTTTGTCTATTAAATAAGTAATTCATTTTATAATAGACTGAATCAGCCATTATTAAAGAACTCGCAAACGAGAGTGGGTTTTGGGGTGCTGGTCACTTCAATAAAGCTATTACCTGCTGCCAGAGACCTGGGCAAAAGGCAAGGACTTATTTAAACCCCCACATCTATTCATAAAACACTCCCGCCCAGTTTGGTGTTCCCTGTGAACTAACTGAGGATGCATTTCATTGTGTCATCCGAATCATTGATAAAGACATTAAGCAGATCTGGGCCCAGTACTGAGACTTTGGGAACCCCACTAGTGACTGGCCATCAACTGGATATGGTGGACCTCTTCCATAACAATAACTTTCAAGCCTGAAAATACCAAGTTGAAGAAAGCAATTTGAAATATATCAGGAATTTATTTTAACTGGAATATAGAATATTTATTGCTTCAGAATATGACTGTCAGGTTTGAATAGTAACTCCAACTTCATTGCATATTTCCTCAAAGTTATCAAGTAATGCAACATGGAAGATTTTTAGCACAGACTTGCTGAAAATTTCAAAGCAGAACACAAAAGGAATCAGTTTCTCTACAAAATTAAGTTCTTCTATCAATTTATCTTTTTTTTTGGTTTTTTTACATAAATATCAAGGACAAAATCTTTTTCACATTCTTTTCTATATATTTTAGATCACAGGCAATGCATATAGCGGTGACCTTCACAGATAGAACAATTGGCTTGGGGTTTTTTTTCCTAAAGATGAAGTTTGGGGTTTTTGTGTGATTCATATAACCTTCATTCACAGCTAGGTAAGTAAGTATTGGATTTTATAAAGAAATTAAGACACCAGGCATTTGGATTAGTAGTGTTTGCTGTCATTCATACTCCATAATTGAGGTCACAGGGATTATAAACTCTAATGTGTCAAATTGAATTCATCAGCAACATATCTAAAATCCTTTAATTATCTGCTTTGGGGGCAATGGATTAACTAGAGCCTGTCAGGAACAAAGAGACACCCTGTTTACTTTCTCCTTTTTTAAAATTTTTTTGATTTTTTAAGTAGGTACCAATAATTATTTAGACAATAAATATAAAAATAATATGTAACCTAAATCCTTCCTCTTTCTTAGTAGATTTTCTATTACCATCTAATCATAACCACTATATATTTACACCCCATTTTACACAGTGGATAACAAGTGGAGTAAATGATAGGTCTTTGTCACTTTCAACCTTTTATCACAGAGAATAATATTAGACATGAGAACTTAAAATGTCGTTTGGTTTGGTCATAAAATGATAACTAAAAAGATTGATGTGGAAAGAAAGATATATAAGTAGTTACAGTGTTTGCTATTTCATTTCCTTCTTAAATGATTATTTCCTCAAAGTTTCTTTCTGTTTTCAGTCACTAGAAGTCCGGCATATTTCTTATTTTAATTTTCTTCACACTAGATGTTTTACATTCGCCAATTAAATGCTGTCCCAAATGTCTCAAACTCTTAACGGTGAACTTCATTAGTACTGAAATTTTATTTTCTTGGAAGTTTTGTCTCAGATTCTTTCATACTGGTGTTTGCAATCTGACCTTATAAAGCTGTAGGTCCATTTTCAGTCAGTCTTGTCTTAGAAACTATATATTTAATTTAACATATTATGTCATTTAATATATTTTTATGCATTATATATTAATATATTAGATTATATATTTTGATAAAATAAAGAAGAAGTAACTTCTTCAGAAAATGTTCTGATATTAGTTTCCTCCATAGCACCAAACATCACAAGTACTAAATAAGAAGCCTTCCTCCCTATCATTAATTAGTAAATTACTGGAGATAATTTCTGGTTCTGGATTTATACTTAAAAATATAATTTTCAAAAAAATTCCTTTTTAAATAAGAGCTTTCACATTTGATTTCTCAGCAAAAAGACCATAAGAGGAGGAATGTTTAGTTAGCTTTTAGTCTCTGCTGCGAGGTTTACATTGTGGTGGTTTTACTGGGTGATTCAGGAGACTTTTGATTCAAGTCCTGTAACTGTGGTGAATATGTAATACATCCATAGGCATCATACTTTAGAGAAAGAAGCTCATGAGAGGGTATGGGAGAGAAAGTAAATTCATTTACGCATCCATTCAAGTTTTCAAAGTCACTATACAAAGGAATAAACGAAAATGCATGCAAAAGGAAACATTGGCAATGAACACTGGAAATTACGATGTTGCTTCATTAACAGCTGAGAGGCCGTAGGGATTAAAAGGTGAAGATGGAAAGATAAAGGCCTGACAGATAAACGATATCCATTGCTACAGAATTTCAAGGGTTTTTTACTTCTTTTGATTCCTTCATATGCCCCAGTATCTGCTTTTCAGAGATGCATTTAAAATAATAGAAGACAGGTGTTTCAGTAACTATTTCATTATTCATGAATGAATAAAAGGCAAACAAGGATATAAGTTAATTAAATATTTTTCTCATTACAAAGTGAATCTATTGTAATATTTTAATTTTTATTTTTTCTGTATACTTAGGTCCAATGTTTCAAGTACTTCAATGAAATGAATTAATATTAGATAATGATAGATGAAGGATTGTCCTTACTCACTGCTGTTTGACATTGGTTTACTGTGGCAATAATTGCTTCATTATTTAATGAAAAACAATCTCACATTTCGGTGGCAAACTTTCATCTTCTCAAGACTTTATTACACAATTGAAAGGATTGATTACTGTTGATTGGATTTTGTCTGAGGACATAGTCACTTCCACGTGACGCTGGATTTAACAGTCGCTTTTTCCAATCTTGGGTAAATCAAAATCTCTTTGTTCGTCCTTTACATAATCCTTTCTGCAGCTGTTGGGGAAAAAAAAATGAGAGGGAAAAATAAACCTATAAAAAATGTCAGTCTTTTTCAGTTATCGTTATCGAAGTCTCTGTTTTACACTGCATAAAAAAATCTGACTATGCAATTGGAATAACATTTCACCTCTCCAGTCTTTGAATGGGTCTCTATCACATAGTTAAGCCTTATAAATTGTTTGCTCCTTCTCTCACTGCTGTTGCAGAAGCACCTTCACTTCATTGTAGGTTTTACTCATCTATTCCCTCTGTCATCAAGCAAAAGTTTACTACGTGTAACATGTGTCTGCCCTTCGAGAGAACATTGAGAGAGGGTCCTCCCTCAATGGCTGCGGAGTCCTATTCCCTCCTTGTTGACAGCAGGTGCCATAATCTTGGTTCTTCAGATCTCATTTCCAGCTCATATAGATTGTGTTTCCTTTTTCCAATTTCTTTGCCTTTCCTGCAGGAAAAAAACCAAAACACACCAACACCACCACCACTACAACAGGAAAAGTTTCTCTTTCTGAGTAAAACAAAACTGAATTTTGCTTAGACAGGGAAATGCTGGCATTGTCAGTGCCCAGTGTGTGCCTTATGCACACGAATGTTGCTGTTACAGGACCCAGGGGCAGTGACCAGCAGGAAGGACTCAGATTCCCAAGAATTTGGGCATTGTAACAATCAGAGATGGCTGAAATATAGTGAGACTAAAGGGTCATTTCCTTCAAAGAGCAAATACTCTATTCTCTTTACCCTGTAAACATTAATGATTTCTTGTTTAAAAGCCGATGAAAGAAAAATTGACAGATAACTTTTAAATATCTATAAATTCTCAATTATCAGATAAATTTTTAATTAAATCTCATTAGAATGTCCTATACTTGTATAAATCATATTAATATTCTAAATAGCCTTCAAAAAAACCACTCACCTACTACTGCGTCACAGTACAGTACAGCTGTGAAATTCTTTTGCTAAAATAATTGTATTTTTAATACAATATACTATATATTCCTGGCTATGTTATTCTTTACAACATTCACAAATAGTAAACTTCCTATAGCTATCTTTCTGTTGTTTAAATAGCAGATTTATAAAGAATCACTTAAATTTGGAATCTATAATATTCTTTTGTATTTTTTGTAGATTATCTATTTTTACTATTAAGCTGAAGGGATGTTTTTCTATTAAGTTAATCTCTTTTAATATCTGCTATTTCTAAGTGTAGTAAGCCTGAGAATTGTCACTTAAGAATAGATATATTCTGTAGTTATTGAGAAATCACATAGATTCCTGTTATAATAGATAATAATATAATAATATCATTCCCATATATAATAGAAAAAAGTTATTCAATTATTTTGTAATTGCACGCAATTGTATATTTTGAACACGCTTAGCTTGGAATGCTGAAGAAGATATTGAGCATATAGAGGTTAATTATGTTCCTCTATGTTAAATATGCATAGCATGTTATCTGATTTTAAATGCAAATTAGTAGATGATAACATAAAATGCATTTTAATTTAAAGATTGCAAAGTAATAATAATACAGTAAATGTGAGTAGACTTCTAAAATTAAAACTGCATTATTAATGTTTACATTTATCTGTTCTAATACTCCAAAATGACAACATACCTATGAGGTTTGCAAGCAATTTTTGGATCTAGTACAATTCTAATAGTTTTAAGATTAATTTATTACAAGGAAAAATAGCATTGTGTGAAGCAAAGAGCAATGACATATTAATAAGCAGGTTATTTTTAGCTTTTGAGAATAATGAACATCTGAACTATCATACTGTAACATTCTCACATCAGTAACAGCAATTTGTATATCTTTTAGTATTTTCTATTCTATTTAATTCCTTTTTTTTTTTTCGTGTAAAGAACTATCATATGAACCCCAATTTAAATTCAAAATACACTGATAATGTGTGAGGGTAGAGTTGCGAAAGTGATTGAATACTATAGAAGCCTAGATCTCTCTTTATCTCAACAATCACCAAACTAGAAAACAATCAGTAGCCTAACATTAAGAAACATGCTGTCAGTGGAAACAGCATAAATGGTACTTCACTCACAGGACCTGACTGTACACCTCTGGTCCCTTCAGATGCTCCTTGCCACCTGTGTGTGTGGTAGCATACAGATGAGTCTAACATCAGGACAATACAACATAGGTGCATCTCACTTCAGTTCTTGTTATTCCAGAAATTTCCTTCAGACAATTTGCATTAAGAATACTTAATTGAAGAACCCCATAGGAAAAAAAAAAGTATACAGTGGTACTAAGTTAAAGGAATTTGTTCTGTTAAGTAAGAGTACAAGAGATAGGAGATATACATTTGCTTGGGTTCTGGAAATCCTATACATCTTCTTTATAGAGTAACAGGGAAAAAAAATCATGCTCAACCCATATGGCCTTGGCTGAATACGAACAGTAAAGAATAAATTTTCAGATAATTTGATGCCAAGCTATAATTAATCTCTAGTGAATGAGTGTGAATTAGAAACTGAAGCTTACCTGACCAAAGGATTTTCTTTTTTTTTTTTTTTTTTTAATGAAATAACAAATACATTTCCTTGATTTACTGGCAAAGTATCAGTGAAATGTCATATGTGAGCTCTTGAAGGAAGAAAACTCTTTCAAAAAAAGTATTAAAGCTTTAAAAAAAAAAAAAAAGACAAAAAAATCCTAACAGTATATGTTCCCTAATGCCTCTGGGGAAAAAACAGAATGGTTTCAGATGAAGCTCTCCAAAAAATATCAGACCTTTGAAAATATCCAGTGTAGAAAGAGTAGAATACTTGCATACCTGTGAAATAAAAATTAAAAAGAAAACAACAACAAAAAACAACAGAAGAAGAGCTGTTGGAAAAAAACTGCAAAAACTGCAAAATATCAATCGTTTGTAACTGTCAGTGTCAAGACTCATGCTATCAGTCATAGCACATTGCACCAGATCTTGAGTTAATCTTTATTCTTCTAGAGCCAAGTGGTTCTTCACAGGAGTGATATTCAAAAACTTTTTTCCAATTAGACGCCATTTAATAGCTGCCACAGAATTATTCTTACCTTGCTGTCTCCTCTTGATTCAGCTCTGTAGTACACAAAGAAGGATTCACAAGATGCCAAAGTTTCTAACATATTGCTCATGATTACTATAGTAAGATTCTTCTACAGATTCACAACTACAAACTTTATCACCACTTGACAGAAATAATTAACAGAAACAGGAATCTACATTAACTAATTTCACAGTTCTAAATACCATGCAGTCTTACTAGTTTTGTCAATTCAATGGTTGTGCGTTCTTTGTTTGTATTTCTGATATTTAGACCTAATTGTATCCAATATCTTAAGACTTTTCATATTTCTAGCATTCTTTGTTAAAAGAGATTGGTTTCCTAGACTGAATTTAAGATTAAACAAGAGCTTACTGTCTTTATTTGGCTGGGTACAAGAACTCAGAAATGGTCATTTGCATCAGTTACTCAAAATATTCAAAAAAAGAATTTGCTTTTAAGGCTAGAACATGGCAAGCCAGTACTTTAACTCCTTCTAAAGGGCTCTTTCACGGGAAAATCTTTCATATTCCCTGGGAGGGACACGAGGCCATGGCAGTTTTACAAGTGATGATAAGTTTCTACTTTTCAGAGCATATGCTGAATTTACATACAAAAATTTCAGTAACTGAAAGACTGCATAAAAATACTTTAATAAAAAAATTAAAAATGCATAAAGGAAACAAATTTCAAAATGCTGTTACAGTTTTAAGAAAAGAAAAAAACAACCCCATAAATATGATTAAATGGAAAGAGAAACTTTATGCCAAAACTGAGCTAAAATTGCAGTAAATGCTCTTGGTAGCATAGGAGCTGGAGGACTAGATTACAGCAACAGTCCATCTGATCTAGGATCTTGGTTTTGTTATGACTGATATCAGATAGGCATCACAGAAAGGGACTCCTTTAAAGGACAAGCAAATATGATTCGTTCTTTCTGTGGGCTGTAAGATGTAATCCTGAGTTTATGATTCTCTAGTTCCTTTCTAATAAAATGCAGACTTTCCATCAAATATAAAAAGACAAATATGCTCATTGACTCTATAAGGAAAATCTATCAATATTTTGATATACTAGCTAGCAATACTGCATAGAACCCCAGAATAACTGAGGTTGGAAGGGACCTCGGGAGACAATACAGTCTAACCCAGAAATCTCAGAAGTCTTTGCTGAATATATACTGGTTCAGAAGAGAAACCTGAACTGTTAAGTGACAGGCTGAATTAAAATGTTAATAGTAGAGGAATATGAATGAAGGAGTAAACCAGAGCCTATTCATGTGTTCTCATGCTCTAGCCTTTTGTGTTTAGAGGATAGAGACAGCAAAGGTGTTCTACATAAGACTGACCCATAAAATTATCCTCATCAATGATCTCTTGGAACATTAGTCTCCCTCGTTGCTAAGTCAGCTCAAGACTTGCCATCAATACTAAGATGATAATTTTCCAGACTATGTTTTGGAACATGTGAAGAACAAACAAAAATTAAGTAACTAACAAAATGCCCAACTGCTTTTGCATCTATAGTATACAAACTGTACAGTGAGGTTCTTGTCGGCTAGATCTCTTTCTTGTTGAGTAGTGTCAGTCGGAATCCCTCTAGCTTAGCAAGGACACTGATAAAGTGCAAAATTCTGGTTTTCTTCTGATAAGTAATAACAAGCTTATGGTTAATTTACACTTGGGTGAAAAAGAAAAAAGGCTTAGAAGCTAGATATTTATCTGCAAGGTCTTTGTCAAGTTGAGGACACATTTTCAAAGAGCAGATACCGAAAGGTGACCTAGACTGAACAATAACATCAATAACATCATCCACAGTATCTTCAAGGTATTAGAGTTGACATATGCTTGGCAAGCACTCAGCCAACTCCGAAAATCCGAATGCTTAAGATAAGTATCTTCATGCAAAGCAGAAATAAAATATATATTTCAGAATGGCTTTTTTCGAATGGAATCAGGTGAAGTGGTGAGTGAGAGGGTGTGGTCAGGGGTGTAGTCAGGGTGCCATAATTAAAATTTCATGTTAAGGTATGGCATTTGTCTAAAGATTTTGCAGTAGATTTTAACCATAAGCACCAGGCAAGACTAAACATCCCATGTTTCCCAACTATTACGATGTTGTCCCATGGGGTTTTCTTTATTTTGTTTTAACTGAAAAAATTGTGCTGTTTAAGTGTTCTAAGCCAGAAAATTGCAGCTGTTTCTGGAAATTTGGCATGAAGTTAGAGTTAGAAAAATGCAATTTTCAATGGTTCTTCATCAATTTATAACCTTTTAATGAATATTTTAGTTTACATAATTTTGTCATAATTTTTGATAAATGTTTTAGAAAAAACTCACCCCTCTTATAAGTACTGATAGCTATATGCTTTTAGTGATTCACTATATATATTAAAAAAAATAGTACTTTTGATAAAAATATACAGTAAGAGAAGAACACCAGAATTTCATAGTTTCTAACAGTTAATGGGTGTTTTTTTACCTAGGATTCTAAAATCATTGTAGCTAGGTTTTTACCTCTTTTTTCTGGACTTAGACTGTAAACAAAAAGATTTAAGAAAGATTTCATAGTGTTTGGATGTTTCCCATATGTCAGGTTATCATTAAAAATTTCGATTTAAAATACTGCAAAATTATATGCCTCGTTCTTCTCATTCTTGAAAAAATACTGGTAAGAGAATTTGTGCAGTTTGCAAACAGTCAATTGCTGCCAAAAAAAAAAAAAGTTCAGGAGGAGGGGACTCGAACTGTACAATTTGCAGTATGTCTGATAGAGGGGGAAGCATTAAGCAAGTAAGATTGCTAAGGCAACTACAAATAAGGGTGTGAGACAGTGAGCCTAGACATAATGGAAAGAAGTAAACTGGGGTTTGACGGGTCTTTTTGAAAGGACAGTAAATGTGGTGGTGGTCACATACGATCACATGTGATCAAGAAAGGATATAAAACATCAAGCAGAAAGTACAAGTAGGACAATATGAGAGTATCTGTCTTCTGTCCTGTTTTCAGCTTCTGCAGCTTGGCCCAAGACAGTAAACCTCTTGCATGTCTGCAAGTCTGTCTGAATTATCTCTGTAATTAAGGAACACCTGGAGTGAATGCTGTAAAAATATTCCCACTAGAAAAAACACCTTCATAAATGTGAAATTTAGACAATGAGATTTTGTAATGAAGTGACATCTCTGTTTATGAAAAATGTCAACAGTCTTCTTAGTAAGACACTAACAACACTAAGGATCTATGTGAATCTTTCACTTCTTTAGCAAAGTGGGAAACATTTTTTATTGACTTCAGTAAGAGAAATATAGCTTTTTATCAGTGTATGCTTCCAAGATTATAGTAGCAAAATATCCACCTATTAAGACGACTGCATTTTTTTCTAGTAGGCAAACATACAGATCAAA
This sequence comes from Cnemophilus loriae, assembly GCA_013397755.1. Classification (NCBI taxonomy): domain Eukaryota; kingdom Metazoa; phylum Chordata; class Aves; order Passeriformes; family Corvidae; genus Cnemophilus; species Cnemophilus loriae. The sequence goes on along the minus strand of VZTF01003050.1, from coordinate 59,969 downwards.
TAGTTATGCTATTCCTTCACAGATGTTTTCTTGGAATTCTCTAATCAATATGTATTTCAAATATATACAGGAAGAACAGAGAAACATGAGCAACTCACTGAAGGATATATTACTACAGCTAATAAACAATGAGGTGATCTCAGCTGTCTGCTCACCAGAACTATATATGTGTATTTAACAGACGGGTGTATAAGAACATTTAAGAAAATATAAAATTATACTTCTACCACAAAAGTGAAAAAACCCACAATGATGAAGAATTTCAAAAAGAAAATTCCTAATTGTTTCACTTCACACTATCTTTTTGACAAATTGCTTTTGCTTTTCTAAGGTGTTTTCATATGTTAAACGCGATACTCACCTAATAAAATAACTTTAAAAGATCTGCTCAAAGCAAATCTGTCATTTAAATCTGTCCCCTGTAAAGCGTTACTAATTTGATCCAGCCCCATCCCTATTAACCTGGGCCTCATACAAAATAACCGTGGCATTACTTTGATGTAGGAAAATGTGAACCAGTGGTTCACGTATGAAAACTAAGAATAATTAAATTTGCATTAACTCAGACTTTTAATATTTTCATTATGCAGTTTGCAAATAGCTCTGTGATAATCTAAAATAGTGACACTTAAAATAGTGTCTTTCATTAAACTCAGAGAGTTGCGTTTCATGGTTAGATTGTCTGATGTTGAAAGGGCATTGCTGTGGAACATTCTTTTCTCCAAAGACAGATAGGGGGACTCTCTCTTAAACTCCTACCAGGAAGATTTTTGATGAAATGGTAGTAAACGTAGAGAGGGGAGAGTGGAGGGGGTGGTGGATGTGGAGGTGCGTGTAAGTAAAAGGTCAACTTTGCCAAAGGCAAGAACTGTACACACTGAAGTTCTGCTAACGTGCTTTTCCTTTTTTATTATTCTGTGAAGGTTGACTTTAAAAGTGGGACAGATAGTTACGCTTTTTGGCTACTATAAAGCTTCCAGCTGGAACCCCCAGAAGTGTTTGTGTGGCTTGCACATGTCTACACTGCAAACTGAACTAGCTGTAATCTTATTGTTCCAGGAATGAAAAGCAAATTAGCTGTTCCATCAGAGAGTAATTGCACCACAGCTCAGTGCAGCTTAATGCCCACTTCTGAGAGCAAGAATTGATACATATTGTGGTGGATAGTAAAGCTATTAAACCTGTTTATTCCAGATCTTCTAATGAGTTTATCCCAGCAAGGGTGATGCTAGGCAGGAGGGGGTCACCTTTTCTTGGGTAGCACACACTGGATGAGAAGCACCCCCGTAAAGAGAGAAAGGTACTCTATATACCTTCACTGATATGGTTAAAGAAGCTTTTGAATTATAGGCTGAAGAAACACGGAGTGACATAGAAGGGAGTTACCTTTAGCAGGAACAGAGAGTGGCAGATACATGGATATAGGGTCAGCTTGCAACAGACTCACAGCCAGGTCCTGCAGGGATCCAGGGAGAGTTTGGAAGGATTTGTCGGCCTAAGAAGTCACCGGGAGCTGTCTGATTGTAGTAAAAGAAAACTGAACATTGAAATGTGAGCAAAATGTAGACTTCTTTTCAAACCTTTTACTTAAACAGTGTCATACTGTTTATGTAAACAGTGTCATACACATCATAGTGTGTGTTTTTTCTCAATATAATTGCAATATTCAAGTCTCTTTAATTGCAGTCCCCTAAATGCAGACATTTAGATGGTGGAAAAGTTTAAATCTTTTTTCACTTTGCTTCAAAAAAAGAAAATAAGAGATATTTCCACTTCAATAGAAATTTAGTTTTACAAGTTTTGTGTTCCAGTTGGAAGTACTGTCTCTGGTTGGATTGGAGTGAGACATTCATGGAAAGACACAGTTAAAAGAGACAGTTTTTACCAATAAAACTATCTACTTTTATTATACTTATGTGTAGAAGACACCAATCCACTGTTGAAATAGCTATTGCATCATTCCCTATGGTAAGTAATATGGAATAATCACACTGAAAAGCATTGGCTATGATGATCCAAGAGAAAACTTATGTTTTTCCAACTTTTATTGTACGTATGCATGTATGTAATTTTCTAAAGAAAACAGTAGAATTCTGCTGCCACTGAAGGCAATTACCACATTTATATTCATGTCTCTGAGAAAATAATGTGAATTTTACTTGATAGTCCAATTCCTCTTCAGGGGTACTCATTGTCATTTATTAGGAATATTTTTTCACCTTTTTTATCTTTCCTTTGAAGGGCAGAAAAGAAAGCATAAAGTTCAGAAATAGAAGATTAAAAAGATGATGTCAGACTTTCAATTGATGAGCTGATCTGCATACTGAGGGAAAGTAATTCATTCCCATGGAGTAAAAAAGGATCAGTGGGCACGAAGTTGAGGTTTACAAAAGCTTAATAGAAGAAATAGTATGAATACAGATTCGTTTTTGAGTGGAGGGAAACTGCTGAAAGTAATGAAGTAAGACTGTTGAGGGTAAGCAAGTATGCTGGAAAATATTTTCCTACAGAAAGTTAAAACTCTCAAACAATTAATAGTCATTAACAGGAACTTTTGAAGTATCATCCTTAGCTCAGATTTTTTTAATGTAACCTATGAAGGACCTTCCAATATTTTTAAATTTATTTTGAAGAGATATAATCAAAATGAAAGTTACTCATAAAAAACAAAATGTTACAGGTGCTTGAATACTATAGATTAAGGTGTTGTAGAGTCCTGAATATTTGAAAGGACCCTCACTAGAATCCTCTCTGGGATTTGGTGTAAGCAAGAGATTCAAAGTTTTTTACAACCTCATCACAGACTAGACTTTCATCACATAGAATACCTGTGAAATTCAAATCAAGAGAAAAGACAAAGATTTCACAAACAAAACAAAATAATTAATTTGGAAAAAAATATGTTTAACACACTACACTTACAAATCAATGTTTGATTTCAGCAGATTGATTATCATCTTATCCAGTGTTGTAGAGGTTCAAGACTTGGTCGCTCTCATATGACGTAGCAGCATGTATGTTTCATTGCAAAGATTCAAAATAGTTCTAAATTTAAGATGAGATTCAAATAACAGTGATAAACGTAAGATAAATTTTGTCAGACTAGTGAAAGATTATTCTTGATTATTCTTGATAACTTGATTAAGTTGAAGTAGATATATATAAAAGGAAAAAGAAACCTGTTTGCGGAAAAGGACATCAGTTTGGACATGAGATTCTGCCAGCTATACACCAGAACGAACAACTGAGTCATGTGACTCTTTGTGAAGAGAGAGTCTCCATCCCCTCTGTAGCCACCATTGCTGGAATATTTTGATGAAGATCCTCCTGAATCTTTCCTTCAGGGCAGAAAGACCTAGTTTCTTGAGTCTTTCCCCACAGGGCAGCTTCTCCAGTACTTTGATGATCTTCCTGAACCTCTACCATCTGAACACACGTTTCTTTTGTGGGATCAGAACTGAGCACCAGTTCCCCAGGTGTTGCCTGACAAACACTGAATAGAATAGAATGCCTTGGGTTGGAAGACAACTTCAAGATCACCTGGTTCCAAGCCCTTTATTGCTGTCCCCTATCTACACTAGAAACACCCCTACAGATGCAGCCTGGGGTCCAATTTGCCTTTGTTGTTGCAGCAGAGTACTGTTACCTTGTGTTCAGCTTATTTTCCACCAGGACCTCTGGGTCCCTTTTCAGCATGACTTCTCAGCCACACAGATCCTAATCTGTACTGGATCTTTGGCTTATTTGTTTTATTTTGTCCCAGGGGTAGGACTTTCACTTGCCATTGCTAAACTTCATAGTGAAGAAAAACTAATTCAAATTTTGCAGGTTTTTTCACTCTATGGAGCATCAATTTATGGGGAAAAAGCAAACAAAAAAAACAAATAAAAATGGAGAGTGTGCCTGAAAAAATAGTGCTCTACAGCAGTTTATTTCAAAAATATATGCAACATTTGCTAACATAAGGTTTATTTTATAATAAGTAGAAATGACAATCTCTGAGGTTTTTTAATGTTTTTTATGCTAAAATCAAAAGTTAATACTATCTCTAATTCTGTTTTAAACTTTTTAATGAGAATTTTTCGTTTCACTCCTGCAGATCAAACCATATCATCCTGTGAGAAACCCCTCAGTTAAATTTTTCACTATTTCTCTGAAAATACCATCTACTGTTTAAGCCTTATATAAACATATGTATTATCACTTATTCTTTGTTTTTCATGTTAGCATTTCATTTGATGAAATCTCATCCAATCCAGGAAAAGCTGAACAATGAACACATAGTTATTATAATTTTCTTAATTACCTATTACAGAGTTTCAGAACAACTTTCTCAGATTCTATAAATGCAGAATTACCACATCATTAGCTTATAAAGCAGTGCTATTAATTTTCAAAATTAGACACAACTGTTGAAATCTACATTTCTAATAAAATAAACATTTACAAATAGGATGATGTAGTAAAAATAAATTGAATTTCAGCAATCACATTGAATAGAAAATCATGCTGAAATTGGTGTTTACAGAAATTCGAAATCAGTGAAATTCTGTCTATAATCTCTCTTTTACCCTAACAGTAGCTTTCATAGAAACTGAGCCTCTTAGAACTCAAGTTGAATTTTTTGCACATTCATTGAAAAACCTTAGTGAACATGCTTTGCAGAGAAGAGGACTCTTGCCAGACCAAATAATCCTGATAATGGTTGATGATTTAAAGTTTTGTAATATTCCCTTTAACCTGGGGGAAAAAAAAATCTATTTGAAAGTCTGCAGCAACAAAGAATAATGGTGTCTCTTCCCATTCGCAAGAACTATATGCATAATTTCTTACAGTGAAGAAAAGAACAATTAGTCCACTACATTATATGTAGAAAAGAATAAATTAATGAATTGAAATTTCTGAACCTTGAACTTAAGGAGGGGAAAATACCGATTATCTACCCTATTACCTACATTAGAAAATACACATATGTCATTTTTTGTGTTCTGAAACTTCTATTTCTGTGTGAATAGTAAGGAGTGTTCTAGATCTTAGTAAAAGATTCCCTAGTCCAGTTAGGGACGAAGGCTGAGAATTACTGTGAGCTTCATTGTTGTCTCAGTCCTGCACAACTTTTTCATCAACAAACTTTTGGATCAGCCTCCAATGATTCCCGCACTTTATGATGTAGATGGACAAAACTCAGGGCTTGCAGTCCAAAATAAATATCAGCTTTGCATTCAATGTTTTTTTCGGGTATATAAATGACAAGTCATTTCATATTAATGAAATAAATATCTTGTGAGTCAATATCCCAGTTATATTCCCTTGTTGTTAATACAAAAAAATTGTATGAATTTCTTCTCTCAATAAACTTTGGCCGTCGGTTCTGCAAAATATTATTCCTTTCCCAAGAACTGGCTAATGGCCTTGCTTCATTAATCTTAATAGCATTTCATTCATTTATTGCCTTCTGTGCTGGCTGTGCTAGAACTTTTTAAACTGGGAGTTTTGGAGTGTGGTGGACTGACCCTAGCCAGCAACTGACCATACATCAGTTTCTTGCTCTTCCTCCACAGTGAGATGGAGGAAAGATTCAGAAGAGCAAATGTACCAAAAACTTGTTAGTCAAGACAAACTGAGTTTAATGACTGAAGGGAAAAAACCAAACCAAACCAACCAATCAACCAACCAACCAAACAAACAAACAAAAGACAAACAAAAAAATTGTCCACCACATGCCATAACCCCACATAAACAAGCAAATGATGCAAAGGCAATGACTCACCACCTCCTACAAACAGACCAATGATCAGTCTTTGAGCTACGACCCCTTCCAAAAAATTACACCCGAAATTTATTGCTGAGCAGGGTGTCATACAGTATGGCATATCCCTTTGATCCTTTGGGGTTAGCTCTCCTGTCTGTGTCCCCTCTCAAATTTTTGCCTACCCCTATTCTACTTGCCCAGGGTAGAGTAGGCTGAGAAGCAAAGAAAACCTCAATGTTGCATAAGAATTGCTCAGTGATAGCTAGAACAATTGTATCACCAACGCCGTTTTAATGACAAATCTAAAGCACAGCAGCATACAGGCTGCTATGAAGAAAATTTTCTCCATCCTAGCCAAACCAAGGGAACGTAAATGATCAACCATATGGATTATATATGCCTGAAAGTATTATATATATACAAATGTTGAACTTTTGAGACAACAATGGGAAATCTATAGGAGTAATCACAGTATTAGTATGAGTATATACACACTGCACAATATATTTGCAGAAATATGCTGTCACTTGCAAGTATCCTTAGACCTTGATAATATTATTCATTCCTCAATCTCAAAGCTCTATATCTCATGAAAATAATAACACAGATCCTCAGCTGATGCTCAAATGGACTCACAGGGACAAAGTTTACTCACAGAGCTTTCTGATTTGCATAGAAGCAAAAAGAGCAAAAAATTAAAACCTAAATCCTGAAAAGGAACCATCTACTATGACCATATCCGAATTAGTTTTATTCGAGACCTGAAGAAGCTTTTGAAGCAATCTGCTAATTGTCAGTCCCTATTAAAACTATTTCAGTTCATCACTGTCTTCGTCTAAGAACTGGGCTTCTTTCAGAGAAGTGGAAAATGAGTTGCAGGACTGCACTGAATAATCTTCAGCTGAAAATATGCATTCAGTCCGTATGACCAAACTGAAGTTACTCTGAAATAAAAGACCTTGAGATGAGTGATGTGCAGGGTGATGATTATATCCTCCATAACAAGATTTTTTCTCTACACATCAACACCTTTTCATCCACATTGATTTCAAAAGCAGCTGTACACTATGTAACTAACAAGAGTAACACACTGCAGATAGTTTGAGCTGACTATATTTTATTTATACTCCAAAAATATTTTCTGGAATCTCTCTCCGTCCCTCTCTCCCTCCCCTTTCACAGGCACTTACACTTACACACGCACACACACCTCCCTCCTCCTTAAACTGAGAACAGAAGAGGATCAAAATAGTGTCAAACCCTACAGTTAACATTTTATCAGAACACAGGTGATATAAAAAGTATGAGAAAATAGGTTTAACTCTTTGATTGAAGTCATTAAATACAAAACTTTCCTTTTCCCACTGTGTCATTGCTGTGACTTTGCATTTTTTATTCTATTACTTCTTCCAATCTAACAATTTTCAGTTGCTTCCTGGGTTGAATAAACTTCAAAGAATTCCCTTTTTTGTTTGTAGGAAAGTTTCTTATGTTACCTTTGAGGTTTTTCTTTGGTCTGTTGTCTGATTGTAGACAGACTCCTGCTCTTTTGAGGGTCTTCAAAGCTACATGGCAATCTTTCATTTCCAGTTTTCTCTCTCTGACACTTCAGATATCTCTTTCCAAACACGGACATGCATCTACACAAATGTGAAGACTATGAGCTGTATTTAAGGAGAAGGAAATTTCCGCTTTCCTCTGTAGTTTGTCATTAAGCTAGAATAAACTGATCAGAACAAGTAAACACAAAATATATTGAATTGCTGTGAAACTCACAGTGTTTTATTAAGCTTGGTTAACAAAATACAGTATTTATACTTTAAAGTAGAAGATTACAAATTAAATGATTCATCCTTCTTGAGAAGTCTCAGATAAAAGACATACAGGTTAACACAGCTGACCTTAACTTGAGCAAATTAGAGAAAGATGCATAGCACAAATGAAAACTTGTTAAATAGAAAAAAAACCAAGTTATCACTGTTTCTAAAAACCCAGAAGGTATTTACAGTAGATCTGAGAAAACTGTAGGAGTATTTAATTAAGATCTCTCATTATATCTTTTTAAATCTTTATAAAATCTGTTTATTCTAGCTTCTAGCAATGTTACAGTCAGTGTAATTATCATCATTAAACAGTATCTTTGTTGAACTCCACAAATGTATGGCAGAAAAAAATTCATGAAGACACAACGCCTGAATTAACTCTTTGATGATTATGCTCTCTAAAGTCATGGCTGTTTGCTAATCAATATTTCAGTGGAATTCAATATATGGGAAGCATCCCAAGTCATGAGATTCAGACTGTCACACATTCAGCATTTTATACATTCTCTCTTTCTGACTACTCTGTCATATTGTGGATTCCAAAACTGTTCCATATTTGCCAAGATTTTTAGAACTAACACAACTGAACAAAAGACCTTTTAGAAGTGTCCGTACTCTGAAGGCATTGACAGGCCCAATTATCCCTGGCCATGCCCCAAGACCTTCCCCTACATTGCACACCTCCCAGGACTCCACTGAAGTCCCCCATGGCTGTCAGTCCCTTCGTGCTGTGACAGCAAGAAGTGATGGGGGTCAGGAATCAGCTTCCTTTCTCCAGTCTAAGTGAAATTGTTTCTGTGGATGGAATGACTATATAAGCAAGGGATCTTCATTTCAGAAAAGTGCCTTGGGTGAGTGTGAAACCTGTTTTCATAAGTGCGTGGAGAACTAAGGAATGGACTGTTTTCTTTGTCTTCCAGTGCAGGAACTAGGAATCAGATCCAAATCAGAAGGTGGTAGTTCACAGAAAGTAGTTGTCCCATGTAAAGCTGTGCAAGGTTTTTTCCAATCTCAATGATTCTATGTTTCTGTGAAAAGAATGTCATAGGTCTGCTTGGGTTCAGGTCCCCAAAGCTTTGAATACAGCAGAAAGTAAAAAGGGTATTAGGAGATGTATTTTCAGGAGTTGTTTTTGTCTGTTGTTCTCCACGCTTAGTATACAGCTACCCTTGAAATCAAGATACTGAACAAGATCCAGCTTTGGTCTGACCCAATATATGAACTTTACCTCATGCAATTAAATATTATACCTTTCCTAAATCTATGAAAAATTAATATGCAGAGCTATGTTAAAACTTCAGATGTGCTCTTCTTAAAAAGATCAATCACTTTTTTTTTTTTTTTTTGGGAGGGGGAGAGGATGGAGGGCAGATGTCTGTGGGGTTGTTTCGTGGGGGTTTTGGGGTTTGTCAGAAACCAAAACACTGAGGAATAATTAAAAACCAGAAACAGTCTCTGATTATTACCAAGCATACATGTCATAATGGAAAGTTCATATCTAGATGTAAACACTAGCATTAATCAGCAGTGCTGCACAGGACAGCTGTTCAAAATACATTTCTGCTCTGTAAACAATACATTGTTTTGAGTAGTTTTAATGTATATACATGACAATTGATAACCTCATTAAAATACGTACCTATTTACAAGAGAGTTAATACTATTAGGTTTTGAGCACCATCAGTCCATTTTAATATATTAAAAATAAAAATACTAATAATCTCATATAGAATATAGCTATATCAAATATATGCTGGACTATTAATATTTCACAAATTTGTAGTTAGTGTATTTAATTAGAAAGCTGAATATGTTAAAAGCACTGACAACCCAGGACCAAATATAAAAAAGACTTTGAGTTATTTTTTGTGACTTATAAAATGTATGCATCAATCTATACCACATGTTCCACACAGGGAAATACTGATATTTGTATGCTAATTAATTGCAGAACTACTGGTAAATTGCCAACTGTTTGCCTGCCTTGTAGAGTTTAGAACTGCCATCAATCACCTTTTTTCCTTTCAAAACCTTGCATTTAAATGACATTTTCTTTATGTTTTGCATTATTCTTGTGTTTTGCCGTGTGACAGCAGTAATATTTTTGTTTCCCTATCCCTTAGTTCTGTAACTCAACCATAACTGGAGATGGCACTAAATAAGTTAGACTGTAATTCTGAACGTATGCAACAAATCCAAAAGATATTGTTTTCTGAATTAATAAAAAATAAGGCAAATGGAAATTCTCAAAAATGCTTTCAGTTCCACAAGTGTAGATTGGGCAAGAATGTGGGGTTTTTTTTGTCACTGCTTACTTGTAGTCTCATTCTTTATTTCAGTTTTGAGGAAAATGTAATATATTTTGAGAAATGTATTACACAAACATAAACTCAAATAGAAACCAAACATTCAAGATAACACAAGATGATCCATAGTTTATATAAGTGAAATAAATCACTCAATACATTATTTAATTAGGAATGCATACGTACCTGCCGTTGACTCCATCAGACTTTTAATCAAAGTCTTTAAGATCGTGCTTTACTCATTCTATTTGAAATCCTATCTGGCACTGTGTACATACCAGTCATTTTGAAAAGAACTTAGAGCAGTATTCTAACCAAGTACCAGAACCATCAAGTTTTTCAGAAAAGTTTTGAAAGAGGTGATTATTTCTTTATACCAACTAAAGTACCAGGAAAAGAACTCATAATTTCTCTAAGAGCTCAGTAATAATGGTGTCCTTGGGAGCTGTAGTATTTTTCAGATAGATTTGAATTTTTTTGTAATAGTAGAAAGTCAGGTATAATTTTGTTTATTCTCTTCTCCACTTGTGTCAGGAGTTTAAGGAAATACCAAAAAACTTCAGATTTTTTCTGAGTCATCTGAATTCTGCAGTACATTACGACATTTCTCAGATACTAAGTTTCCCCACAGCCCCAAAGGGTGGTTTGTGCCAGTGCCAGAGGTTCAGAAAAGAGATCTGATGAGCTTGTAAATTGTTTTTGCATGGTGATGTCCCAAGAATGGGAAATTGAGAGTTTTCTACAATACAATTCCCAAAGATAGTAGTTTGTTAGACCAGCTGCTGATGCTAGTGAGCATTTATAACAAATGATATTCAAGTATAGCCTGAAGGCTGCCATTTCAGGCTGACGATATGGATGCCATTGACAGGAGAGAAGAAAATTTGATAAAATGGATACAAGCTACTTCCCACCCACTGACCCACTGACATATTGGCAGAGATCAGACCCAAGCAAATCAGGTTGTAGATACACACATAGGACTGAATCACTTACTAAAATCTACCCAAGGCATAATCCTTATTAGTAAGGGATCTTCCGATTACTTTGTTTCAAGTGTTAGGTTCATAGAAAGTACTATGGAGAGAGGTCTCCGGAAAAGTATGTGAATTATGGTGAACCATTGTGATATGACTTCAAATGCTTAAGTTTTATCTTGTGCTGTCTTGACAAATTTTATACTATGTAACAATTTATACACAGTCCTAGTATGTAATGAAAAACTATTGTGCATCTATTGAAGACAGGAAAAGAAATGCAGTGTAAGATTTTTAGATGGTATTGTATACTTTCCAGTTATTGAGTTTTTGCTTTAAATGTCACCATAAGAATTATATAATCAAGGAAAAATATAATTGTTCGCAATATAGCAATGTTCAAATAAAGATTTTGTAATAAATGCCTTAGTCCTACAAAAAATATGATGTAGATTTAAGTGAACAGCATTAACTCATATTGCAATTTTAATAAAACTAAAGCATACATCTGGTCTACTACTTTTGATACAAAAATGCTCTGCATCCTGCTTGTCAAAAAAGAGATACCGAATAGTGCAGCTAGAAGGAACGTACTAGTGTGTCTAGGGCAATATATTATGCTATAGGGTTTAGGAAAATATACTTTACTATGTTATCCTTTTAAGTCTAAGGGAAACTCCAAATACTTGCAATACCAAATTAGATAAAAAACCACCAAAAGTCTTCAGTGTTATTTCCTTGCTTGAAGAAATTTGGAAGTTGTTATGTTAACAAGTGAGAAGGATAAACAATATAAAGACTGAGACCCTTTATGCTGTTGTCAGAGTTTACTATTTAATTTTTAAAAACAGCAAGATTATTACTTTAGGACTAGCAGAAAGAAATATCAATGGTCAATGGGGATTAGGGGTTCTTTTCTAGTAATACAGTGGAAAATTTCAACTACTTCTCATTTTGTTTGCCACTTTTTTACCTTTTTTTTTTTAATTCACTTCAAAATTATATACATAAAGTTCTAATTTAAGACTAAGTATTTCAAAATAGAGATGATTCTGTGAACTCCTGCTCAGATATATATATTTTAATTGTCCGAGGTGATTTGTATTCCCATTCCATAGCTTTAAAGAAGCTTATAAGAGAGGCCATGTCTTATATTATTACACTGCATTTTTACACACGCAGTCCAATAGAGGAATTTGGTAAACAGAAGGAAACTGTGAAATCTCTGACAGGAGACCTAGAAGATATCAAAACAGCATTCAAATATCCTGTTGTGTTGCTGAGGTGTTTAGGGATTCAGCTTTAGTTTCTGGAAGAGATGGTAAATTAAAAGTTTAATAATCATTATCAGTTTTCAGATGGGATTTTTTCTATTTGCTGTCCCACCTATTAATGTAAGCTTCTATAGGCATGGGAAGATTCAAAGTAGAATTAAAAAAGTTTTAGCATTTAGAGAGTAATGATTTTTTAGCAATTATTCTAATGCTTTTGGGATTTCTCTTATCCAATTTTACCTTCTACACAAGAGTTACTGTATGTTCTTCAGCTATTAGACTACTATAAATTATATTTCGTATCAAAATTATAACAAAAAGTTTTCTATCTATCCTTTGAATAATATGGTGATGTTATCTTAATATTTACAAATTCATATCATTATATTTCGTGGACATTCTGCACCTTCTGCACTTAAACCTTTTCAGTTATCATCATCATTATTCAGAAAGGTTTACCTTGCAAAATGACTCCATAGATCAATAGTGAGAGTCATCATCATTTTCTTGCTTATCTTGTACTCTTTCCTGATGTTTATCCCTGTCTTAGTTGGAAATTACTCAGCAGATAGTTTTCTAACAGTTTTTCTGTTTCTGCATAAAATGCATCAAGTCAAGGATTTTTTAATTTCCTTTTTTTGGTAAAGTGATATTTCATCTCATATGCAAAACCCAAGAAGGAGGATGAGCAAGAATGACATGATGGATGAGCTTGAGCAATGTCACTTAAATCTCAAGGAATAAAACGAAAGATGGATACTATAATTAAATTTTGTAATTAACAAACCTATCTGTAGGCATACCTATGAGCATAATAGTAGAAAGTTGTGTCTTTATATATTTAACTTTTCTAGTCCAGTATTACTCCAGCCAAAACCAGCATACTTCTCCTAACTTTGTAAAACCATTTCCTTTCAAATGAAATGGAATGTTTCTCTTAGACCTTGGTTTAGTGAATATCATTTTAAGGAAAGTTAACTCACTAATCTAATGGAAGGACACTTGGATATTAGGAACCAATAAAAATGTAATAGAAATGAAGTAGGTAGGATTCTCTTTGTGTCTAAGACTTAAATGATATATTGCATGTTTTTGTTGTTGCTGGCTTTTTTGACTACATCTGCCAAAACTTCCATCTCTAAATATCACACTAGAAATAGCCAGAACCATTTTTGTTTATTCCTTAATTTGAATTAGTATATGTAAGTATTTGTATTATTAGTATAATATAAATTAATTTGTTCTCACTATTTGCATTACAATTCATTCATTAAGCCCTTTCCAAAAACCTAAATTAACACAAGGTCTTATGAGTTGCATGCTAGATTTTGTTAATCCAGCAAACAACATAGAAATTTCATTGCTATAAAATGTGTTGCATATTTTGCATTGGTTTTAGTGCCGGAATTCTAATTCTTTACCAAATGTCTGAAATACGCAGTGTGCAGAGAGAATTTGGTAAAACAAAAAATAACTGTACTCAGTGGTGAACTGTCACTGGAATACGAAAAGTCACTGGCATAGTTACATCCCAGGAACTTTATCCAGAGTCGGAGAGAGGTTATTCAATTCTTGAATCCACAAATAATCCTTGAACACAACCCCTTAAAGTTCTATCTCCAACATGTGTTTTTCTCGTAATTCATATGTTTTACCTAGATACTTTCCATTTTTTTCCCCTCTTAATTCTCCTCTTTCACTCTCTTTCTCTGGAGACTGGAAATTCTTCTTTTCCATTGTTAATGGAACAAAGTTTTTTTCAGCTATGTTTCTTTTAATGTACCCTTTTAGTTGTCTATTTTGTTTACAAGTTCATTTTCCTTCTGTTCTGAAACTTTAAAGGGTATTAGATTCGTGAAGGTATTTCTCTTTTCACAGATTACTTGATGCGTTTCTTATTTTAAGTATTAATCTTTTTGAAATACTAATTTTTTTTCTGTAAGACCTGCTTGAAATTTTAAACAAGATTAAAATATCTATACCTAATACTGTTCCTCAGTGGCTGGTTTATGAATATATTATACCTGTGGAATGTACTTCAAGATTAGCAATGGCCTCTGTCAGTTTTCAACAAGACTTTAAAATAACAAATGCCCGTTTCTCTATTCTGCTGCTGCTGCTGCAAAAAAGGAAAAATTTTAAGTATTCCACAAGTGCTAAAATTTCCTCCTTTAGGAATTGTCAATTTTGTTCTCATAGTTTTAAAAATATAATGACATTAACTCAAAGGTGTCAAACATGATTATGATTGAGTATATAATTACCTGATTAATTATAAATGATATTATCATAGGTGAGGTTAGCTTGATGGAATAGTGCAGTAGTTTTCACTCACTGAATGTAGTTTAGGCTTTTTACCAGGTGCTATGGCTGAGAACTCATGACTGACTAGACAGTCGTATGAAAACCCAAAAAAACCCAAAAACCCTGATGGTCAACATCGGCGGAAAAGAAAAGGTGTTTGATGAGGATTTAGTTACAGTGTTATTTGCAGACATATCTGATTTTTTCTAGTTTTAATAGAAAAGTGCCACTACTAATGCCGTAAAAATTGTTCAACATGAACTTCCCAGCATCTAACCCCCTTCCCCTTCCGCTCACCCTTGGAATGCTCCTTTGGATCCTAAATTCACGAGTGCTAGTCTTACTTGAGTTGAACTGCATGGGTCTTAGGCAACAAGAAGACAGCAGACAACAGAATTCTTTGGGGTGGAATATGAACAGCTAAAAGAAACTAAAATCAGATCACAACAAGACAGATCCTTACACTAAGTATTGTCAAGTAAATAAATAACCTACGAACTTTCATTACTAGTGAAAAAAATGATGCCTATTCCAAAATATATTTGTTTAAATATTTACATTTAATGTAACAGTTCTGAATCTATCATTTTTTCTCACTGAAACCACACAATGAATTTTCTAATAATTTTTAGCCATTCTTGTGCCAAATGAAAAATATGAGTCAGCATAAAACTAATAGAGCTAGTCATAACTCCTTAAAATTCAAAGAAGTAATTAATCTACAGTAGACACTGCAACATTAGAGGGAATGATAGAAAAATATTACTGATTTTTAAAAAGAAAGGAACAAGTAAACTGGATTTCTAATTATAAGAAGAAATTCATTGAAATATACCCTAGTAGATATTTTAAATCTGTTCCTACTCTATACAAAAAAAAAAAAAAAAAAGAAACAAAAGCGTTTATAAAGAGTTTATGCTTATTGTGAATATGACAATAGGCAAGAAAGCAGCAAAGCTCTACTCTCTTACTCTGTGTCATTACTCATTGTGAGAAGCTGCGTAAGAAGTCAGTGGATGAAATGTAAATTAAAGGATGTGTTAATACCAAATTGAGATAAGATTAAAATAGTATTCAAATGATATTTCATTTTAATTAGATTCTCCTTGTCAAATATTGTATGTATTCCAGTACATTCAGAAAATTAACCGTATTCTTTGGAATTAATTTAGTCATTTAAAATAAATCTTCCTTTATTATAAAAAGTCTACTCTCAGTGGTAGCTTTATTAAGTTTTTTATAAAATTAAAATAATATATTTTATAGATTATTTTATAGATTTTATAGATTAGAATCTATTTAGATTAAAAATATTAAAATAGATCAGAATCTATTTTATAGATTAATTAATAATCTATTTTATAAAATAGATTTCAATTCTTCAGATAAGATTTTGTTTTTCAAATTCAGAGGATGTAAAACTTTCAGGATGGTATTTCAAAACCGCAGTACTTGCTGTTTCTCTAATCTACTAGAAAATTTTCTTGGGCTTGATATTTTGCATGGCAGTGATTCATAAGAGACTTCACAAAAATCTATTTGTATATTGAATAGAACTATCATGAGTCAACTTAATTGCTTCTTTGACTATCATAAATAATATCATCATGTTTGTTACTAAAAATAAATTTTTTGGTTTATAAAGAGTAGGTCTAATTATATTATTTTTTTCCCTCTGGGTTCCAAACGGTGATGTTATATATCTTGTCTTTTTCTCTGGAGCTTCTATTAATCTGACTGAATGTTCCTCTCAAAAGAACTAGAAATTTTTGGTTGTTGAGTGAGAAGTTACATTATTACTATTATTATTACCAGGAAATATGATCTTACATTATGGTTCTAACAAGTCCATAGTCACAAGTAGAAAATAAAAATACTTTCAGCAGTATAGAGTAGAAATCTAAGACATAACTATAAATGTCTCTCTTGTGTTTCACTTCTAAAGTTTGAATATTCGCCTCTTACATGTGTTGAGAAAACAGAAACAAGGAATATATATTGCTGATTTTTCAAAGAGGTGCAGAGGTATCAGGCTCATGTCTACCACTTTTTTATGGACATCGAGATTGTTGAATGGAGTCCTTTGGTGTGGTGAGATATTTCCAAGTGAACAAAAAGCCCCTCAAATGTGATGGAATTTTAAGTAACTGTCATCTTTTTTTCTCCCCTAACTTGCAGTTAGTTTTGACAAGACTTACATTTTATACACTATTTCACCTGAGCAGAATCCAGTAAAAAGTTGTTAAAATTTATCAAACTTAAGGCATATAAATGAAAGAATGTTTTTCATTTAGAAGCTTAATGATTAAATATGCTCATGCTTCACACACTGGTGAATTAAAGTGGAAGGAAACAGGCTCTTCAGGGAGGTCAGGCTGGATAAAACCAGAAAGAAATCTCACATTGACCAGCCCTGGTCTTCATGGAGAATTTTCACCACCTTGAAATTTGCTAAAAAGGCTACATATCAGCCCACAAGCAATCTATGATTGCATTGATGACAATTTCCCAACAAAGCTGATCAAGAAGCTGATAAGGAAAGCTTGTCACCTGAACCTGTTATTTACAAATGAGGAAGAATGAGCTGTGGATTGAAATCTGGGAGCAGTCTTGGCTGAAGTGACCATGAGAATGTGGAGGTCATGATACTACGAGAAAGAAGCAGTACAGAAAGCAGTGCCACAACCTTGAATCTCAGGAATGCAAACTTTAACCTTGTATTAGTTTTGTGTGGCAAAGTTTTCAGGGATAGGAAAGTCAAAGGAATGACTTCTCTCTATATCAAACAGAGTCAGCCTGTGAATATGCGAGAGAAATATCCCTGCAGACACCAAGGTCACAAAGAAAGAGGGGAAGGTGGTGCTCCATGCACCAGAACAGAGATTCCACTTCAGTCTGTGATGAAGACCATAGTGAGGCAACTGTTCCTGTGCAGGGACCCATGCTGGAGCAGCTCATGAGGAACTGCAGACTGTAGGAAGGGAAATACTCACGTTGGAGAAAATCAGTGTTCCTGCCTATTAGGTGCTCTTATTCACCCCTCCTTTTAAAAAGGAACCTAATCTTTGAAGAGCAGTAGGCTTAAAGCTTTTATCTGTAGTAGCCGCAGAATCATCTCCTAATAATCTGTCATAGAAAAATCAGAAAAACTGTGGCATAAACAAATTTTGAACTAAATTGACCCTTCAAATTATTAACTGGATGAAATGGGAGTGGAGTAGGGAGTCATTTTATGAGAACACTGAAGTACAATGTAAAGTAGGAAGTTGCTTTTATTCTCTCTATTAAGCATGTAATACACGAAAGGAATGAAAAGAATGAATCATGATGTTTCTCAAAATTGGGTTATTCACTTTGGGAGAAGTTTATTTTTATTCCTTAATAATACAATTGCTGTATTTCAGTGCCTTTTTGGATGAAAATTAGGGTAGTTAGTGGGAGATTCTAACTACAGAATCTGTTTTGGTGTTTTTTCCTTTTTTTTTTCTCCATTAGTCAGATGAAATAATTCAGTTCCTGGGATTCCCGTAAAATCTCTTTTATAACTTCTTATAATGTCCTACATTCCATCATTCAGTTTGTAAATTATTGTTCCCTTGATAGATAAAGAAAATTTTGAATAGGGTTTTCTTTTTTATCTTTTTTTTTTTTTGACAATTTACACACATTAACTAAATCTCTACTTTCTTGCTAAGTGGACTATATGATGGGAAAAGCACATTTACCTCTGAAAGTAGAGTGAGTATAACTGATTAATTTAACTTTAGTTTTTTGTCATTTCCAAAATGACACTTTGCTATCCATTGCATTCCTGGTATATATTAACAGAAATAAATAGTTAATTTGTGTGTGAGAAGGTGACCTATACCAAGAAAGCACAGCTTTTATTAATTAGAATAAAATTCACTCTGTATGTATTGCCAAGTGGAGTTAAACATAGTCTAACGGGGAGGGGGGAGCGGCAGCAGAAAGGGAAGCAATGAAAAAATCTGCAGAGACCTCTAAAATAGTTACTCTTTGTCAATGAAAATCATCCTCCAGAAATCAAAATCAGCTTGGGAAGTTATGGAAGTTTATCCTTAAGCCTTATAGCAACAACTGTGCTCCAGGACACGCTACCGTATGTAATAATGTGATATAGCTTCAGGATCAGCAAGGTGCAAAGCCAGATATAACGTCCTGATGACAAAGGTCAGGCAAGAGCTAAGGGCCTGGAGTTAAATGCAGTCCCTTTGGGTAAAGGACAAAGGCTAGAATTTCCAGAGGTGTGTTCTTGCTGCTCCTTTTTTACAATGTCGTGATTCTTCCAGCAGTTTGATCCAGGCTTACGCAGTTGCAGTACATTAGATATGACCTGGAACACCCTTAACCAAACTTCTGGCAGGGGCAGCACTTGTAGAACAGGATTACGGAGAAAGATCTTTACAGCCTGGGTGGGACCATCAGAACTTGTTGGCACACTCAGAGTCCTGATACAGTCTCCATTAGCATTGAAAATTGCTTAAAATGTAGGATAAGGCATTTCAGCGTCCTTTGTCATCCTGGACCAAATATGATTCTGTTTAATTGGAAAAGAATTGCGTGCTTCAGTGATCATTGCTATGTTGTTGTTGTTTCATTAGAACATTAGTTTGCTACCAGAGTAGTGAAAAGGCTTCAGTTTGCTGCTAATTATTATGCCTCTATGCCAGTGGCTTTGTCCTGGGACAGCCAAGACAATCCTGTGAATTTGACAGCTGTAATGGAGGAATGTTGGAGGAAGTCTCGACAAGGGACACAAAGATGATCAGAGGGCTGGAGCACCTCTAATATGAAGACAGGTTGAGAGAGCTGGGATTGTTCAGCCTGGAGAAGAAACAGGAAGTCCTTACAGAAGCATTACCTAAAGAAGGCTTACAGCAGAACAGGAAACCAATTTTTACAAGGACATAGAGGGGACAAACTGAAAGAGGATAGGTTTACAACAGGTATTAGGAAGGAATTCTTTACTGTGAGGGTGGCGAGATGCTTGAACAGGTTGCCTAGAGAAGTCGTGAAGTCCCCATCCCTGGAAGTGTTCCAGGCCAGATTGAATGGGGCTCTAAGCCAGATGATCTAGTGAAAGGTGTCCTTGTCCATGCCTGTGGGGTTGGAACTAGACAATTTTTAAGGTCTCTTCTAGTACAAACTGTTCCATGAATCTATGATATGACTCGAGGATTGTACACCTAAACCATTGTGGAGGGGCACCTGAAATTTAAGAACTTAAGCAGTGCAGGCTGGAAGAATGGACTGTGAGGTGAATTGAGAACTGTATGAATGGAAGGTCTCAGAGGGTTGTGATCACTTACAGAAAGTCTAGTTGCAGTGCTGTAATTAGTAATTAGGTACTCTCCAAGGGTCAATATTGGGTCCAGTCTTGTTTAATTTATTCATCGATGACTTGCATAAAGGGACAGAGTGTACCCTCAGCAAGTTTGGGGGTGACACAAAGCTGGCTGAAGTGGCCGATACCTCAGAGTACTGTGTAGCCCTACAGAAGGACCTTGACAGGCTGGAGAGATGGACAGAGCAAAGCCTTCTGAAATTCAACAAAGGCAAGTGCAGAGTCCTGCACCTGGGGAGGAATTACCCTATGCCCCAGTACAGGCTGGGGGCTGACCTGCTGGAAAGCAGCTCTGTGGTGATGGACTTGGCGGACCACAAGCTGTCCGTGAGCCAGCAGTGTGCCCTGGGGGCCAAGAAGGCCAACAGTATCCTGGGGTGCAATAGGAAGAGCATTGCCAGCAGGTCAAGGGAGGTGATCCTGCCCCTCTATTCAGCCCCCACGAGGCCACATCTGGAGCACTGTGAACAGTTCTGGGCGCCTCAGTACAAGAGAGACATGGTGCTCCTGGAGGAGGTCCTGCAGAGGGCAATGAATGTGATGAGGATATTGGACCATCTCTCTTACGAGAGAATTGAGCCTGTTCAGCCTCGACAAGAGAAGACTGAGAGAAGATCTTGTCAATCTATGCAAGTATCTGAAGCAAGGATTCCAGGGGATGGACCCAGGCTCTTCTTGGGAGTGTTAAGCAATAGACAAGAGGTAATGGGCAAAAACTGGAACACAGAACGTTCCACATGAGGAAGAACCTTTTTACTGCGAGGATGTCAGAGAACTGGAAAAGGCTGCCCTGAGAGGTTGTGAAGTTTCCTTCTCTGGAGACATTCGAAAGCTATCTGGACACAACCGTGAGTAATGTGCTCTGGGGGACACTGCTTGACAAGGTGGGATTGGACTAAATGACCTACAGAGGTCCCTTTCACCCTTACGTTCTTTAGGCTGAACTCAATTGCCCAAGGCTGTAAAATGCCTTTTAAAATCCTCCCTAATGTCACAGAATCACAGAAGAGGTAAGTGTGACTCACAACAAGAACAGTGGTTGAGAGTAAACATTTCTTAGATCCCACCATTGTTACCCTGACTAGAATAAGACAGAGGAAAAAGAAAAGCAAAAAAACAATCTTATCCCTGGTTTTAATAAGAAAAAAAGAAAGCAATGACAAAACATGGCTTGGAAATAAATCTGATTAGTTATTAAGGGGCAATAGTCTTCCTCAGGTTGTTCAGTGTCATATGAAGCCTTTCTTGTAAGATGAAAGAAGAAAATTACAAGCAAAGACGGGATATAATCAATATTAAGCCAAACAGACTGAAGAGTATAAAAAATTGGGATACAATTAGTCCCTCTATAACTGTGGTAAGAATGTACTAGAAGAGAAGATGATTTCAAAAAGCATTTTGTTGTGTTCAAAGCAAAACATAAGAGTAGTTTTTAGATTGATTTTATTCCTTGTAGCATTTTAACTCACTGACTTTCATCAGGAACATTGCTATTTCCTTTGAGACAGATATGCAATAAGTAGAAATAGTCCTTTATTCAAAGAGGGTGATTATTTACATTACTTTTGGATGCAGATATATACTTTATGTAGCATATAGTGCAGACAGAAGCAAAACCATGGTATCTGCCAGAAACCAAGCTGCTGCTGGTGAAATAACAGACTTAATTTAAAAAAAAACTGTGACAAAAGTCTGACCCCACAACAGCACATGACAACTACACTATTTGGTCCCTTGTATTTCTAGAAAGAGAGAGTAGGGGAGTGAAGGAGGAGGTGCTGTTGTTCGCAATCATAAAAGTATCTGTATGTCAAAGGAAAACTAAAATGCCTACTGAGAATCTGAAAAGTATTAAAATAAAACCTTCCAACTTCTAGCTGCAGAACAGGGAAATACAATAGCTTCCCGATGTTTGCTGTTACTCATCTTTACTTACAAGGCTCAGAGACAGCCAATACTGATCTCATGAACTTACATGGTATTACATCATTAAAATATATTTGTTACCAAGTCAGTAATACCCTCCTTCAAAATCAGCAATAGACTGTGAATGACTAAATCCATTCTAAGCAAGAAGACTAGTTCAAACTCACCTTTTTCCTAATCTTTCAAAACACTTCATCTCATCTGAAATATCTGTATTGTATCCAGCTGCCCTGAGGTTTTCTCTAAAATTGTTATTCATCCACTCCTGGCTACTTCTTCAGCCCTCTTCTCTTCATTTTTGCCCAAGTTCCTGTCTTTTTTTTATGTGTATATCTTCATAACAGAAAATATGCTTTGCCCCCTGTTCAGCCTTTGCAGCTTGAGTTTCTCATATTCTTTTTCTCTATCCCTCAAGTTTATCACTGTTTCTGTACTGTTTACAAGTAGCAGTGAATGACAGAAAGATAGGAAAAAATTGAAAGAAGAAAACTGTTTTCATTTTCACATTTTTTTCACTTACATAATAAGGAAAAAACATGATCATTTTCATATATGATGTGCAGAATTAATTTATCAAAACATGACTAAAGCCACGAATAAACACATACATGTATACATATACACATACATGGGCAAATCTACACGTACATAAACACACACATATGTTTAGAAGTTTTCAAAATATAGGAACATTATATCTATATGGGCAGAGCTGAAAATATAAACAGATGTATCTTTAGACTGCTTTTTGTATGCATGCAAGTGGTGGATTTTTCAAAACAGTTCTTCCCAAGTAGAATTTTGTGTGTTAAAGGCATGCATCAGTGCACAATGATTAACTTATGGTATAAAATTTTGAACAATACTTTTTAAATTTTTATTAAACAGTTTAATTTCAATATTTTTAAAAGATTATTTCTTACACTTCCTAGTGTAAGAACCTTTGCAGGCATCTCAAGGACAGTGGACGGTGACGTTTAAAGATATTTAAATATTTTTATGTAAAATTTTTAGTAGACCTTTATTTTGTATGTATAGCTGTGCTGGTTTTGGCTGGGGAAGAGTTAATTTTCTTCACAGTGGCTGATATGGTATTGTGTTTTGGATTTGTGCTGAACACAGGGTTTATAATACCGAGATGTTTCTTCTGTTGCTGAGCAGTGTTTATGCAGAGCCAAGGCCTTTTGTGCTTTTTGTACTCCCACAATGGCAAGGAGCCTGGGGGTGCATGGGAGGCTGGGAGGAGACACAGTCAAGACAGGTGACCGCAGCTGACCAAGGGGATATTCCAGATCGTATGGCATCATGCTTAGTATATGAATTTGGGTATAGGAGGAGGAAAGAGGGACATATGCAGTGATGGTGTTTGTCTTCCATGTCACTGTTACAGGTGATAGAGCCCTGCTGTCCTGGAGATGACTGAACACCTGCCTGCCCATAGGAAGCAGTGATTTAATTCCTTGTTTTGTTTTGCTCGTGTGAGTAGCTTTTGCCTTCCCTATTAAACTGTCTTTAACTCAACCCACGAGTTTTATACCTTTTACTCTTCCGATTCTGTCCCTGATCCTGCTGGTGGGGGAATGAGTGAGTGGTGGTGTGGGGGTTGGCTGCTGGCTGGGGTTAAGCCATGGCAAAACAACAAGTAACTTCAGGTAAATAATCACGTATCACAAGGCTACATGGGTATACTTTCCATGTCTGATAAACAAAGCACCTCAGCTTGTAAACATCAAAAGATGTCTACAAATCCCCTCAAGCACTAAGCCCTGGAGGGAAAAATATGTATTTTTCTTTTCTCCTGATTCCCTTACTGGTATTTCTTCAGTTTATCCTTAGTTACCTAAGGATTTAACATTATGTTCTTACAGTAAAAAGAAAGAAATGCAGCAGGTTGTCTTTTTAGAAACTAGCATGCACATGCTGTGGCTTGATGGGAGCTACAGTAGCAGTCTTAGCCATAATGCCCATGTTTCACATACAGTTTTTTATTTTATAATGGAAGTTATTAATTCTATTGAATTATTGCAAGTTCATGGAGGAGCAGGGATGAGAAGGAGGGAAGTAAATGGTGAGATTGTACATAACATACACTCAGTCTTAGTGCAAAGTTTTAATAATTTCATAAATTTCATAATTGCCATAATTCTCATAATTTTTATATTTTCTACTTCTTCAGATACATTTCTACTTTTTGCACCCAATAAAATAACAGTAAATGATTGATTGACTTTCACCTATCTTATTTAATATAGTAATGGAAACCTCGATAGAAATGGTCAAGAAATTCCAAAAATAGAAAGATTGAGGCAGTAAATTGTAGCACATCATGTTGTATGCAGATAATATGTTGCTGTCATTGCTAGCAAAGTCGATTATTAACCTAGTCAGAACAGTATATTCAATATGAATCCTGATTGTCCTGAAGATCAATTTAGACAAATCTGTATTCAAGCTGACAGTGACGTGAAGCATAAAATTCGAGTGGTTTGCACTTTTAGATTTTAAATGGAATATATGACAAAACAAACATAAATGTAGAAGAGCATTTTCTTTTGCTTTATTTAGCAAAGTTGCACTGCTCACCATCTCTTTTTCTGTCTTCAAGAAAAGGTACAAAAAGAAAGAGCGCTGGAAAGGGAATGACACAAAATCAAGTTTTTTACAGTTACTGGTGCAGGAAAGATTGATGCAGTTTGCAAAGTCACCTTCACATGATTTTTATATTTGTCATGGTTGCCTTGTCTAGTCTGCTTCTCAAAAATTGTTGAAGATTATTAAAGATCTTATCTGAGAAAAGTAAAGTGGTCTCCGTTCACTCTTAGATAACTTTAGAGATGGGCCAACCCTTTTTAAGCGATCTCACTGGGCATTTGTGCCTCAGGGCAAAATATGTCACCTTCATACCTCTCTGTATAAATCACTCTATGCTTATAACACACATTCTGAATTCCAAATGGATCATCAGTCTCTTTAAAAGTAGTGACAACACATTCAGTAACTAGTGAAAAATATGTAAAATAGACTAGTGCAGAAAGAAAAGTGCGGCTTTTAAGTACTCATATTTCATATTTGATCCTTTGTGCAATGGGTGAATTTTCTGTTGTGCTAAATTGCGGAAGAAAATGCCTTTGAGTTTGTTTAAATCTACCCAAATGTCAAAATGGAAAATGTTACATCTGGTAGTAGTCTAGCTAGCGGTTTCCTTGGCAAATCTCTCTAAGATATGTCTCAAATCAAGGATAAACATGGCTTTGCTGAATGAGTTAGAAAGAACAGCAACTGAGCTCTAAAATTATGCTTTTCTCTTTCACAAAAGCTTCTACACTCATCACTCTGAGAGAGATCACCTGCGAGATTAATAGCCATGCTAGTGCAAAGCACTTGTCTCTGAGTATCTACTGGATACCATGTAGTACCACAATGAACAGTGCCACTGTGTGCCTGAAATGGGTGTGTGTGTTGGAACCATCCAGAGTGTGAAAATGTGCTATATGCCTGTAGCGTATTGAAAAGTGGTTGAAGGTTATGGAGGTGAAACAAGCCAAACACATTGTATGAACCTAGTGTCATTTCAGATTGGTCTTTCTCTGATCTTTTTTTTCAGTCCTGGTCTTGCCTTGAAGCTTCACAGCTAAACAAGCCACAAATTGTACTAGGGAAAAATCTAGAGACTGAGCAGTATCAGCGTCGTGGTTTAAACCGAGCTGGAAATCAAGCTCTATGCAGCCACTCCCCTTCCCCTACCCAAGCTGAGATAAGGAAAAATTTATTGGAAACAGCAATGAGATAAGAAAATAAACAGTAACAGCAACAATATTATTAACGAATGCATACAAAACCAGAGTTATTATATGTAAAATGCTCACAGAGTCTGACTGACCCAATGTGAGCTGGTGCCGTGTGGCTCTTGATACAAAGAAGAAAATGGCGGACAAAAATATCTGCATCCACGTCTTTCCCCCAAGCCTATGGCAAGGAAAGAAACCAACAATGCTGGACAAATCGTTTGCACCCACACCCCATATCCAAGCCCGAGACAACAAAAAACAATGACACACAAAGCCCACCACTCCATTCACCACTTGCTTCTCTGGAAAGAAGGAACAAAAATGGTGGCAGAGGATCTGCTCATCCCCCTTTTTCTTCTACTTGTAGCCATGGACCCCTCTTCACAGAAGTGAGAATCCCTTACTTGTGCTCCTGCAGGGATGATGCGAGTGGTACAGGATAACAACCTGGACACACCCACACGGCTCCATGTTCTACCTCCCACCCATCCCTGGCCAAAACTAGGACAATCAGAAATCACCACTCTGTTAAGGGGTGTTCCAGGAGACTCAAATGTACCTAACAAGCAGTCTTAAAGAGCACATGATATCACTGAGTTAATTTCAGTTCTGTTCATGATGATATGCTTCATGCCACTGGCTATGCCTATAAGCTAAACCAAGGTTGATCAATGATCTCAGAACATTCAACCAGTTTGTATCCATGATGCACAGAGCTAGCTCCTGCTACAGCAGGCTACCAAGTTCTCTCTTCCTTATGAGAGCACCTATTCCGGTCTGAAATTTTTATCACTTAAAGTCACTGCTTTGTAAGAAGTTTTTTCATTTGACAGTGAAATTCAATGAAGACTGTATTGCATGCAAGAAAATAATGTGTGTTACTTTGCAACGATTCCACTTTGAAATCTTATCCTACCTAATGGTTCAGTGGGATCTGCCAGATATCAGCTTCATAATTTAAGGGATCCTGACAGAATGAAGACTGGGCAGTATTTCCTGCAAGAGTTTAATGAATTCTAGACTATCAGCTAACTAGATTTTGTTGTGGATTTTAAAAATATTATAATATTTCTCGGTACAATTTTATTGCCTGATTTAATTTTGTTTGTAGAGATCATTGGTTTATTCTTTTAATTTCTTATTTTGAGAGGAGATAATTTGTTTCATGGCCTATTCTTTCCTTGAATGTTGCTAAATTAGATCCCAGAAGCAATGTTAGATATAATAGATTAGCAGTATTGTGTGGAAAAAAGGGAATCTGATAGTTGTTTTTTGTTTTTATTTTCTTTTTTCTTTCCTTCTTCATTTTCTTTTTCTAATCTTGTCCACAGCATGAAAAATTTAATTTAGGAAAGCGCGCATGAAGATGACACAGTCTCCGATGCACCAAAAAGTCTAAAAGGCCAGTCCTATGGGTCTTTAGATATTTGCTAGTTTATAAATGCAAGTCTGCCAAATATCCTACCTATTGTACTACATTTTGAACTTTTCAGTTACGGGGTGGTGCTGTGAGTGTGAATCTGAGAACATTAATAAACGGGGCTGCAAAATATATGTACTCTGACTTGTTACTAAGATCCACTCAACCTGTATGTCTGTCCTGGCTGTGTTAGAAAAACTGGAACTAGATTAATGCTGACATAGTTGTGATAAATCAGTTAGCTCTATTGCTAAGATAAACTGACAGTGGTATAAATAGCCTTTACAAATTCTACATATCCTCCAGACTTTATCCTCAGTAAAAATGAGAGTGCTTATGCTTTAGTTGCTGACTATAAAATTGCATTTTTTTGTCTGCTTCAGAGAATGTCTTTAAAATAAAAACTATGGATTGTTTTACATTTTATTTATTTATTTATTTTGAGTCTTACAACTTGAAAGTAAATGATATAGAACGGTCAATAATGTTCTTCAGGCACTTTAAGCAAAATACTGAAGAGGTTGACTGCAAGCACAAGTTCTGAAAATGCTCTCATTCCTGAAAAACATTCTTCAAGCAACATTAGAGGGTTGTGTGTAAAGAGATACATGAAAAAAAAAATCTTTTTCTGGGAAAATGGCTTTCTTTGTCTTTTTCTAAGAGAATTTAGGGGAGGGCAGGGCAGGGCAGGGCAGGGCAGGGCAGGGCAGGGGAGAGGAGAGGAGGGCAGAGGAGGGCAGGGGAGGGGAAATGTTTGTGGATACAAAATTTAACAATAGGAATAAAAATTGGGTTTTGGAAAGTTTCCAACTGATTGACTATTTTGCAATTTTTTATATAAAAATGTATCTCATGTGTGTCATCACAATATTTTTGGTCTAATGAGTTCTTATATCTAGCTAAGACCCAGTGCAAGTTCTTAGCTTAATCTTCAAAGTACTCAGTGGAATAGGAGCAGGTCATCTCAGCAGCCTCTTCAGTAGCCAAAATTGACTGCAACGTGTGCAGCTAGTATTTGTGTGAAAGTCACTCAGTTTCTTACTCAAGGTCTAATAAAGATATCAAAAGCAAAGTACAAACCAGAAAAATTCTGATCTTGTCTATTCTTACCTAATAAATTCACACCATTATAATCCCTTCTGTTAAATGACGTTGATTTAAATGTGTACTATATCTTTATGCTCATGTTCAAACTAGTAATAAAAAAAAAATTATGTTCTGCTGTTCTCCAGTGAAGTCAAGAGCACATAGCAAAGTATGAGGAAAATATATGACAATATATTCTATCTCTCTTTTATTTCCATTTCACCATATATTACGTTTTTATGCATTCATTTTCATTTTTCTTCCTTGCCATTACATTTCAGATTCTGTTGGGTTTAATGGGAATTTCCTCAGGTTGAAATTTTATATTTCTTTTTATCTCTTTGCAGATAAAAGGAAAATACATTGCTGGAATAAGATAACCTATTTTAAAACTAAACATCAAGATTCAATAAATAATCTAAATGCTCGAAACAAAGAAACAAGCAATTCCTACTCTCCAGTGTCCTGTAGTTTCATTAAATTACGTATTATTTATGTGTAGGAGATGAGGTTTTTTCCCTGGTGGATTAATTAGTACAAATGGCTGTTTTTGTAAACTATGATTCTTTTATTGTTATTTTAGATCAAGCAATGCCTCATTTAATGTTTTGTTTTTTACTGAGTAGAAGAATTTCATCAGAAAAATGTACAAAAGCAATATAAATCATACATAATTTCAAGGGCTTTCAGAATTTTTTATACATTCAGAAACTGTGTTGCATTTTGTACAGAAAATCATTTCTCTAAGTTAAGGAATGGCTTAGAAATACCGTAAAGTTCTTTCTTAAAAGACTGGACACCTGATACTAGTCCAAAGATTTTTAGTCAGGTATTAGTCAGTGTTAATCACCTACTAAATTAAATGAAGCATTATTTATATTTCTTTTTACTGATAAATTGCATATTTGTATAAAATAAAGAGAAAGCCTTTTGACATACTCTGTATTATTTGGTATAGTATTTATATAAAAGTTTTTTAGCGTAACTTGACTAGCTTTAGCAGCTCAATTTGCTGAAGCCTTAGGTGGCAAGCTGTGAGCTTTCACCTAGATATGGTGAACTTTTACCTAGTTAAATAAAAGAAGGCCCTAAAGATTGTTCAAGACTGAAGATAAGAAAGGTGCAATCACCAGAGGAACCTGCAGCCCAGAGATAAGGAAAGAAATTGCTCACCTATAAGGGACCCAATGAAGAACAGGAATACACCAGACCCTAATACAACTATTGACCCAAATTTCGTGTGAGGGGTGGGGAGCTTAGATTTTAAGGGTATGAGTGCCTGGGGATTTCTTCATTCAGGGTCCCTCTTCAGACACAGCCAGCTTAAGGTGAAGTGCTATTAATAAAAGGTGCTTTTATAGTGGAATACATCTTTTGGTTTATTTATTCAGCAGAAACCTAGTTCAGCTCTGTTATAGTGGCTGGCATGCCTAATTTCTATAACACATATAAAGCAGTAAAATAATCCAGAATGCTGCTCATTAAAAGAAGAGTAATATGGTTTTGGTCAAATTCGTCACATTTGGTCTAATTTTTCCACATAAACATTTACAGGAGCTATACATGTACATGTACAGCGAGCTACAAATATGTAATTAGGTTTAATGTGTTATCTGAGATATTTTCCTGTCTGAAATAGAAAGGAGACGCCTTGCTTTTTGATAAATGTGGACATGATAAATGTGGTATATACCAGTATCTACAGAAAATTTAGTTCAGCATCTGGATGAAAATATAGATCACTATACTCCAAAAAACAATATCCCTTTTCTAAAAGAACATATTTTTCTCTTTTCACTAGTCTCCTTTCAAAGTCAGAATTCAGTCTGGTCACAAAAACCAATAAATATACATTAGCGAGACACTTCTCCTGAGCAATGGCTTTCCTCCATTGCCTTTTTCTTTATTTTCATAGTAGGATATTTCCCTCCAGGCTTCTGAAAACAGGAATGCTATTTCATTTTTTATAAGTGACTTCCTCTCCTATACTCACTATTTTTGGCATTACCTTATGCTTTTGATACAATTTTAAACTCTGTAAACTCAGTAACATGAAATTTCTTTCAAAACAAAAGAATAAAATAAAGGCATATCTGAGTTTGGTTCAATAGCTGACTTTTTGCTCTTGTTAGAAGGAATTTTCATCAATGTGGTGAAATAATTTTGAATCCTTCAAAGATGAAATGATTCAGAAAGCATTTCCGCTAAAGGTATTGGTGGAAATGAGTCTATTTCTGACATCGACTTTCACCAGTTCTAAATTCAGAAATGGTTCAGGGAATTCTCTGTATCTCTGCTCGCAGGCAGTTAGTATACAAAGAGTTCCACTGACTTCAATGAGACTCCTTAGGCAAATAATAATGGAGTACAATGAATTATGTCAACACTGCAAAATAAAAGAGGGACAGGATTTGTTCTTTAGCTTTGAGGCTAAAATAAATAGTTTGAGTATAGTCACATGACATTGCACTGGTTCTTGGTCTCCTCTGGACTTCGTATGGTGTCCCTATATTCACACAAGGAGATGCATACATATATATGCATGCATGTATGTATATGTGCACATACTATTTTCCAGTTTTAAATGTCTGAAATGTTTAAGATCTGTGTGGGAGCTTACCAGGCTGATATTTTACAGAATCACATGAAAAGGAGATGCTTCCTCAAATCCTTAGTGTTGGATTAGTCTGTCAGCACCCCAGGAAAGCTGAGACCCTTGTGCCTGACTGGTCTGTCAGCATCCCGTTGTGGGGACTCCACTGAACCGTCTGCTGGATCAGAGGTCGATTTGATTGACTTATTCAGAGACACATGCCAACAGAGAGATCTCCTCATGGGTCTCCATACCTTTAATCACCACAGGAGACTGCTAGCACCCTTGAAGGGTTTGTATTAACAGTTTACAGAATAACATTCTTTAATAATAAGATTGTGACAGGTTAAGGTTCGAGGTTTGCCAGTGATAGTATCTGACTGCAAAAAAGTATTCAAAGCAATGCACAGACAAGCTCTAATCCCTAACAAAAATTACCTCAGGGTAATCATTCAGGGCCTGTAGAGTATGGTTCTTACTCAATAGGTATCCCTGTGGAAAAGGAGACACATTGAGCCCTACAACAATTCCAAGGAGCTACCATGGAATCTTCCTTAAATTCTCCCCATTCTTAACTTACTTTTATAGTATTTCTTTGCATTTAGGTGGAGCATGAATGATTCTATCCATCCATCTTATTCAGCGAGGGATGGTCATACTTTGGAGGTGGGTAATGTCAGTATTATATCTGAAATAACCTTGGGATGGGGATACACATCAGTCCAAGGAAAGCGATTTCACCATAATTGCTAATTCAACAGCAGGTCATCTTCCTTTATCTCTTTTGATTGTCATCTGCTGTAAGGCTTATCAGCTAAAAAGTACCACCAAGTTCCTCTTGGAATTCTACTTTTAATCCCCTTTTTATTGTATCCTCTTTTGGGGAAGGTGGACATGCTGACCACATTCCATCCAGGTAGCAGCAAACACATTTCCCCCCATAATTTCCATGGTTATAACTGTGTCTATAACTTTCCACTTTTCTTTAATTTTGCCCCAGTTATTTTCCCATATGTAGTATGACACAAAAGACATGGCCTGGGACAGAGTGAAAGCATGTAGAGATGCCTGTGCAAATATAGTGGAAAAATTTTGGAAGATTGGGAAGTCAAACCAGACCAGTTTTATCTGCACTACCTATTGAAAGCATTTGTTGATGAATGCTGTCCTCTGAACCACGTTATTTTCTGGCTTCTACAGTTAGGGGTCAAACCTGTATCAATGTTTTAACAAGCTGTATGGAGAATCAATAGTCCAGTGATGCAGTTTGCTTCTAGCCTGGTTTATTTAGCAATATGGATATGTCATTTATTTGTAATTGATCCAATTTTGTGTGTTGTCCTGGTTTCAGCCAAGGACAGGGTTAATTTTTTGCAGTAGCGGGAGGTGGCGGGGAAAAGGGTGTGAGGCCAGGACCCAGACATTATTTGATACCACTTCATTGCTGGTGAGGAAAAGGAGGTATCACATCAGAGGTCGGGCTTATGAGCATTTTACATGTAAATTATCCTCTCTTTTATACACTTTTGTTATTAATATTGTTGCTGTTACTCTTCATTTTCTTATCTCATTGTTTCCAGTAAATCATTCTTATCTTAGCCCAAGATCTCTGTCTATTGTGCCTCCAAATCTCCTCTCTGGCCATCCATGGGTTATGGGGAGGTTGAGTGGAAGATGAGGAAAGGGGAGCAAGCCAGCGGCAGTGTGGTTTGGGGAGTCTCAGTGGGAGAACTAAACTGAGGAGCATCATTCCTAAACCAGCACATGTGCATTGTGTTCTGCTACTCCCTGCAGGCCAGTTTAATATCAGGTATACAGTTCAAATGATTATTTCAAAGTAGAATCTTTTTATCATTCTGTCATTTACTCTTGATGATCTTTTGAAAGCAAAGATTATTCTTGCAAATTTTTTTGTGTGCTGGTAAAATAAGTCAATAACTACCACAAAAATAAGTGACACAAAATAGACTATAGATTTTAAAAGTAGTTTTTGAATGATTTTTTGCACTAAAGAAACCAGTGTATTTGAAAATTAAAAGACCATAATGTTGTTATAAATATCTACTTGTATTCCACTAGTGATTGGAAGAATAAGAAATGTTAAGAAAATCATTCATTCACCTTAAAGGTTAATTTGTTGAGTTACAGTAAAAACTGGTGAAATTTACAGAGATAAAAAAGGCAAAGAAGCACAGAGCCACTCATAGAGAAATTACTTTTTTATCCTTTGAGTACTTTTACGCTTAGGTTTTACGCAAAGGACCACCTGTCTATAAAGCAAACAAGTATTGACTACATGAAAGTTTATTCCATCAGAATTCAACATAGGCAGTAGTTTTCCTCATGAAGACCACTTATACAGGTTTTGCCTTGAGAGGGAAAACTCGATAGCATTCAGATATCTGGTTCATCTGCCAGAATGTGTACTATCCCAGAACTGCATCTAAAACTAGATAGGCATATTCATACATCTAAAACAAGTATTTTCTACATATTTACCGAAAACCCCACATAAATTACATTTTTCAGGATATGATGAGAAATTAAGAAATTCCAGGAGATGCTATGCTGATGCATTATAGATGCATTTCTATTTTGTCAGTTCATTTGTTTAGGTGTTTTGGTTTTTTGGTGGTTTTTTTTTGTTTGTTTGTTTTTTGGGTTTGTTTGGTTTTTATTTTTTTTTGGTAGGAAAAGAACCATATAAATTGGTGAACAAAGGTTTTCAGGATATTCGAGGTTTACAAACTCTGTCAGTGACTAGTTACACTTGAATATAAAAGCGAAATGAAACATAAACCTATTATGTCCTTCTGAGAAATAAATCTGAATAAGCTTCTTGGAATATATTTGTTGTAGTTTCATCAGCTTTTTACAGAGATGATGGATTTCTGTGATAAGATGTATGACAACCATTGTCAGTGTAGTAATTTGCTATGTGGAGAAGATCAGAATTTTTGTTATGGATTCAATGATATTTTTTTATGTAACAGGCTCTTTAAAAATCTAAATCTATAGGCTGATTTTCAGAAGTACTAGCTTTAAAAGGTGTTGATCATCCACCTAGTTTTTAATTATTAGTATTGTAGAAAGAGACTTGGTGTCTCATTCTGATCAGAAATATACAAGCTTCTGATCCTTAAGATTTATGTAATAACAGATGCTAAAGAGAAAAGTACTGAGTAATCTCTGAAGAAAGAGAAAGGTTCAAACTGTATTTTGTGGATTTCCCTCTGCTTAGTACTGAGTAATCTCTGAAGAAAGAGAAAGGTTCAAACTGTATTTTGTGGATTTCCCTCTGCTTCTCGGTCGTTCAGTTCAGCATGTTATAGTGCGTATAATTCTCATCAAGACCACTATCCCTTGTTCTTAGAACTGTGTACACATTCATAAAGAAATATAGGTTTTAGCTCAAAAATCTTTTTTTGTAAATGTCAGAAATTGACAATGACCTACAGTGTCCAGGCAGTTGCTCATGGTTTGCTTTTTGTATTTGTGCGGGTGAGTTTGTTCTGTTTGTTTGGTTTGGAGTTGTTTGCAAAAAAAAGAAGAAAATAGCATACAAACAAAACCAACCCAACCCCCCAAAAATATTCTGCAGAAAAGGAAAAGAATAATATAGTTGAGCCACACATATAACTAGAAGGGGTTACCACAGCTGGTTGTGGGCACATTAACAGTGGCTAAACCCTAAAAATATCTTGCCATTGGTCTATAAAAAGGCCAGTTTAAAAGTCTGATTCACCAAATGGAGGAGAGACTGTCTTAACTTACCACATCCACACCACGACATTGTGCGCTGAAATATACGTTATCATGAGGATAAACCCTCAAAACAATTTACCTTTAAACTGAATTCTATGTCACCAAGTCAAGTTCCTAAGTCCACTACTGAACCTTTCTTGTATTAATAAATCTGAGAACATGTGAAAAGAGGATTTGCCACACAGAGCCAGTTAGCCAACATAAACATTGACTGTGAGGAATATTTTGTGGACAGAGAGCCCTGGTGCCAATTTAGGGCTTTTACCTGAAACTGCCTCTTGGAATAAATACTTTCCTCACTTCCCTTGAAAAAAACCCCAATGAATTCTCATTCTCATAAAATGAATGATATGATATAACTTTTTTTTAAACTTTATTTTTCAAATTAAAAATTCATACAACATGTCTGTCATATCCCGCATAGAACAGAGAATTTTTTTCTCTCTTAAAGAATTTTCACAGCTGTCATCTTGCATCGAAATAGTATAGCAAACAGACGACTGGTTGGAAAGGAGAACATAGATAAAGAGTGGGATGGAGGAAAAGATTTGAATCTGAATGTGATACTGAGAGGATTCTAAGAATAAAACTATCTGTTAAAGCCAGGAGGATTTGTAAACATGTGATTCTCCTTGACAAATGCAACTCGAAACAAGGTACTGAGCAGCCAAATAGATCTTTTATATTACATGTTAGTGTAAATTAGGAATTGATTTTCCTTCAGTTGTCTTTTCAAAGCA
This sequence comes from Cnemophilus loriae, assembly GCA_013397755.1. Classification (NCBI taxonomy): domain Eukaryota; kingdom Metazoa; phylum Chordata; class Aves; order Passeriformes; family Corvidae; genus Cnemophilus; species Cnemophilus loriae. The sequence goes on along the minus strand of VZTF01003050.1, from coordinate 24,850 downwards.
TTTCTAACTATGTTGTCTTTATCAGATGCTGTAAATAAACACTTTATTTGCATTTTACTATAACCTTTTAAGTTAAAGGTAGTTTCAAAAAGTTGCACAGATCCAAGTAACTAGGTCGCTGCAGCATTTGTACGCAGAGCCCAACACTCCTACCAATTTCCACAAGGAGGCCATAGGGTAACAAGTTATACATCTACTAAAGCTTCATAAATCAATTTGAGAGCTAATGTTATAGAGGTCAGCAGAGAAAGCGTCTTCAGTGATCAGCGATAACCAGAAAAAAAATCACTCACAACACTGTAAGTTACTGGGGAATATTACTGAAACAAAGCATCCCAAAGGAGAATGTAAGAAATAGAACACTTTCTTTTGATAATGATGCAAAATTTCAAGCAGTTTCTGTTTTAAGGGTACAAAACAGAACCCTTAATACAACTGTCATTTCTTTTGAAACTGCAAGATAATACAATTGATAATCACGGAAGAGGGAAAAAGATAGGTGTATCAAAAGACATAAATCCCAATCTATATTTAAAAGTATAAGTATGCAGTTGGTTCCTAGGCATTGTATAGACTAAACATATAGTGTTATTTAGACTGTCACTGAGCAGCAGAGGTGATGATGGGTGTTGCATGTAGTCTTTGCTACAGCACGTTTTAGCAGGTCAAATCCTGAGAAATGAGGAAGGAGAACTGCCCATGATTTGATGATTTTGGACCAGAGGGTATGGACAGATGGGTGAGAAAAGACAGTAATCAGGGAATCTACAGCAGAAAAACAAACCAGTGGAGAAAGAGGAAATTTGTATGCAAAAAGGTGGAAGTAACACTTTCAAAATATAGAAATGCAGTGGGAAGGACAAAGATTTATGAGCCAACCTTTTTTTATCTTTATCATTCAGCAGTTCAAACTTTTTTTTTATTTAATTATCTTGTTGCAGTTAAATCAAATATAAATTTAAACGTGAAAAATCACTGATTTTTTTCCACACATTCTCATCTCGAAGGAAAGATGAGAGTGTTATCCCAGGCTTTTGACTCTTTCTTTTTGTTTGTTTGTTCACCTGGGGTTTTGTTTGCTTGTTTGCCTGCTTTGATTCCATAGCTTTTAAATATTTTAATCTCAAAGTTAAGTGCTTTAGCATACAACATTTTTGGTGGCAAGCAATGGGAAGCACAGACCTTACTCTTGAATTTCCAGGATCCATGGACCACCAGAGGGGAGTTCTAAAGGAACAGTCTCAGTATGAAATAACCTTTATGTTTCTAGCATCCTCCTACAGTCCTTGATACCCAGGAAACAGAAGGCTTTTTAAGTTCATTTACTGTGTATTGCTCTCAGCTGAATGAGAAGTGTTTTAATTCATTTCTTTTCTAGTGCTGAGCCAAACTGAATAGTTTATTGGATCTTAAACTGAATATTTATCTTCCTGTGATCCTCAGGAGAATCTGAGAATGAGCAAAAATTTGCAACAAATTGTGTTGATACTATCATTTTTCCCCTAACTATAGCTGTCTTTCCTGAAGATTGGCCTTGAAAACCAAATACAATTCCAGTCAACCAAGTATATCATCAGTAGTGGAATGTGTCTGAATTAATATGTGAATTGATGTTCTTGTTGACTGCAGTTTTCAATATTTTTTTTTCTTGGAAAACAGATACCCATTATAGTATTTCTTCCATGATACCCCTTGCAGAAAAGGTATTTGTTTGATTTATGAGACACTGCGGAAAATTCATGCACGTATTCAAAAGAACAGAAGGCCATCGTATCTGAATGATATGCAAATAAGAGCTAAAATAGTTGGTCATACTTCTATGAAGGTATGAGCTAGATTCTGCAGTGGATTGACTCTGTTCTAAGCAGCTGTATCTGAAAGTTTTAGATATTGTATAATTTTACTATATAAGTCTTTAGAATCTTATTGGGTTTATATGGCAAAATTTTGCTAGCAGGAGAGCTGCACGGGTGACTTCTATGAAAAAAGATTAGGAGTGGTCCCTGTGTCAGGAAGAGTCAGCTCAAGCTGGCTTCAAGATGGACCTGGCAAAGCTGAGCCCATTATCTATGTTAGTGGCACCTCTGTGACATCATGTTTTAAAGAGATGGTAAAAAATGCTGTGCAGCAGATTTGAGAGAGGATTGAGAAAATGTGAGAGAACAAACTATGCAGGCACCAAGATCAAAGAAAAAGGAGAAGGAAGACGTGCTTAGGCACTGTAACAGAAATTGCCCTGCAGTTCATGAAGAAGACCAAGGTGACACATAGTGTCCTTCTGAAGCCCATGGAGGAGCAGAGTGAAGCAGATATCCACCTGCAGTCTGTGGAGGAACCTACAGTGGACCACGTCAATAAAGCTGCAGCCCATGGAGACCCCACACAGGAACAGGTTCTTAAGAGGAAACAAGGCCCATGGAGAGAACCCCAAATTAGTGCAGGTTCTCTGAAAGAAGCTGTGGGATCCATATTGGAACAGTCTGTTCCTGAAGCTCTCTAAACTCTACCATGTGGAAGAGGACCACCATGAAGCAGTCCTTGAAGTGTTGCAGCCCATGGGAAAGGATATTGGAACAGTTTGGGAAGGACTGTATCCCTGTGGAGGGATTGACACTGTAGCAGGGTACCAGTGTGAGAAAGAAAGACCAACAGATATGAAGCCTTATGAACTGACTTCAACCCACTTTCCCCAGGCCCCTGAGCTACTTGAAGGGAGGAGATAGAGAAGGCGAGAAGAAAGTTGAACCTGGAAAGAAGTGAGTTGGGAGAATGTAGGTGGTTTTAGATTTGTTTTTAATAACTAGAAATAAATTGAACTAAATTGAATCCAATCTCTTTTGCCCATTTGCCCAGGTGAGTGAACTCCCTGTCCTTATTTCAAACCATGACCATTCTCATTTTTTGTCTCTCTTTTGTCTCAATTTTGTCTCTCTGTTCTTTTGAGGAGGAGGAGTGATAGACCCTCCTGTTGGCCAGCCAAGGTCAGCCCATCACAGAACCACAAACATTTTCTATACAGTTAGAATGTTATTGTGCACACACACACACACACACACACACACAGGTGTCAGGAGTCTTCTCACTTGCTGAGGAAGACACATTTTCCTTCTAAAAGGATAGAATCAATGCAGTATGGCTTTAAGTTCATGGAGATCTTCATAAGCTAATCCTTAGCTTCTATAAATTCATGTTCATTCCATGTAATCCAATTTTCAGTGCTAAAAAAACTTAAAATTATATGCCTTGTACAATCATTTGATAAGAAGGATCAAGGTAAGCTTTTTTTAGAAGCACATGCATCAGTGTTCAGGCTGTGCTTTATATTGACACATGTGAATATGGATTTATCTGATTCCATTTTCAAACAGATGTTTCATTTGTATACTGAATCATTTCATATAACTGATTCAGTATCAAAATTACAATAAAATACATAAGTGGTTTTTTAATAATTACCTGTTAGATCTTTAATGATTGATTTAAAACAACAGTTGCTGAATAATAACACATACTTCAGAAAGTGCTGTAAGAAGAAAGAAGTCAGGTTCCTTAAAAAAATCCTAAAGCAGAAATATTAGTGTTTTCTACATATGTTGTCCCTTTCTTCCTAAACTGAGGTTTGGAATGTCTTACGCACTTACAACAAATACTAAAAGAGCTCTGTTTTGCTGGATTTTAGTATAGGATTGCTCTAATATTGCTACCAATTTGAATGCTACTTAACAGCCTACAGGAGATCTGCATTTTGATGTAAATAGTGTTATCTCAGTCATTAGAGATGTTAGGGCATAGGCTAAGGATTAATATTTATAGCTGCCTAGAGAAGTTGAAATTAATCTCACAGTATACTTTAAGACTTGTTTTTACTCCTTATTGGAAGGGGAAAAAAAAGAGACATAACAGAGTTCTGAAACATAGCTAAGATGCCTGGAACACTAAACATCACTGAATTTTGCACGTCTATAAGGTTAATGTTTCTGCTCTAAAGCAGGTAGGTCAAAAACATCTCAGAGTTTTGATATCTTTGTCTTTCATCAAAATTCTTTTTCAGACCTGAGAGATGGGTTTTCAAACCATGACATTCTTCTGAAAAGAAAAATTACCAATTCTCATCCACCACTGCACCATCATTTCTCCCAGATCACTTCATAGCTCCCCAGTGAACCAAGGAAGATGTGTTGCAAGCATTGTCATACCATGAACCTTACAAGAATTTTGCATTAAGTTAATAGTAAGAGCGATAGTATTGATTATGGTCCCTCTGTTGTCTATCTCTGTAGAAAAATATCTCAGGGAAAGCACCAAAAAATCAGTTTTAACAGAGTTATGCAACCATGCATCAAGACAAGACAATGATAAGAAAGTTGAGATATAATCAACATATTCATAAATCTCAGGTTTCTATGGATTTTGTATTCAGTTCCACAACTCCATTTCACCTCTTCTTTTAAAATGATTCTTCAAAAGGTAAAATCACTAAGGAATATGACTTTTTTTTTTGAACAGTAAAGTCAAAATATTTCTTTAGTATAAACTTTAAAAGATGATCAAAAAAAGAAATATGGAGGTGAAGCAATTAAATTAATTTTGTAAAGGAAGTCAGGTACCTACATTTAAAACTTAGAGCAGTGAAGAAAATTATCAATAAATGAGAGACTCAGATCAGAATGAAAAATCCCTCCAAAGACTACCAGACACTCTGGGAGAAGAACAAATGCGGTTTTAACAATTTTTCCCTTGTTAATAAAAGGTTAGAATCACCTCCTTATATTTTAAACACCACAAAATTAGATTGGAAAAGACTAATCCTAATCTAATCTTTTTTTTTCCCCCCATTATTTAAGAAGAGTAATCCAACTGTGCAAGGCAATGTGTCACTCTGAACACCTATGAAACACGATGCTCATGAAAAAATTTGCAAAGCTAAATATTTGAATAAAAGCACTACTTATTTGCTTTTATGACGTGTAAATTATTGCCCTGTTGGGAATGTGGGGTGATTGAGCATCCAGGTGGGAATTTGTCTCTTAGCCAAGACAATCCAACACATCTTGCTTATATTTTGAGCCAGTTGGAGTCGGAAAAGGTGGATTAACTTCATGGACTGCATCTGATAAGCCTGGGGATGAACTCTAAAAAGTTTATCTATTTCTGTTTGTGTAAGTTTGCCCTTAAAATGGAAGTACAAAGCAACCTTTTCCATGGCAACTGCAGCAATGAAGTTTAACTCATGTTTTATATTCCCATGTAATATACTGCCCATGACAATTTGACCTCAGAATTATCATTTTCAGCCTCTTCCCCTGTTCTTTCCAGTCCTTTCACAGAAATGCTGACTTGCTGACTTTCTTTTTCCTGGTGACAGAGATTATTTGTATTTCAGTGAGTTCAGAAATCTGCTTGCTGTGACTGATAGCCTGACTGTGTGTGCTGATAGACCAGCCTAATAAAGTATTTAATTTTTCTTAATCTGTCATTTTTTTTCTGAGTCCAAAAGAACATTTTTTTTCATTTTGAGGCCTTCATCCTCTGCAACATTTGAACGAAATTGAATAGTTGCAAAGTTTTTGATGGGTGAAAGAGGAAAGAGTGTGATAGAGCAAAGAGTTTAAGCCTTGTTTTCTTAAAAACCCAGGAGAATCTAAGAAAAACATATCAGAAGCTAATCGGTAGAGAAAATTGTAGCTAGAGACTACCCCATTCAATTGCAAATACCTTCCTCAGCCACGTCTAAGCCCTTTTCTCAGTTCTTGATCTAGAGTTCAGATTTCTTCACTAAAGAGTAGTCTCTCAACTACATTTTGTGTAAAACCTCATATTTAGAGCATTTAGAGTGATAGTGGGACCTCTGAGCTCCTTTTTTTCCCACAGCCTAACCTACATAAAGACCATGCCCCTTCACTGACTTCCATAATCAATAAATTAGACACATTATATTCCCTCCTTGTGTGTCCTTCTTTTGTTGTTTTTTTGCTTGTTTGGGGTGTTGATTTTGTATGGTTTTTTGGGAATCTTTTTTTCTTACTTATTACTTCTTGTCTAACAATATTAAGTAACTAAATATCCACAACTTTGCGTTCAGCCTGAGCAGTAGTTTCCTGATAAAAATATTCCTAAGAAGTTAAAGATTTTTTTTTTTTTCATCTGGAAAGGGCATTGAACCTCGCAATATTTGACAAAGGCGAAGTCTCAATCAGAGAGGTGTTCTTAGAGCATGACTAATACACAGTGACAAGATCTGACTTTTTACAAACTATCACTTACTTTTAAGTGCCATAACTGTCAGCCTATAGGTTATTCATGTCTTTTGGACTACTCTTCATTCCTCCTTTTGAAGCTATGTCACTATGCAGGAAAGAATTCAAGATTTATGAGGTTAGAAAGAGTGCTGAGAAGTGAGTATAGCTAAATATCTTTACAGCTGGGACATCTACTTCAAAGAAGGGAACTCAGTTTTCTGGAGTTTTATTCAGCCTGTGTTGACAGAGAAACATAGTTTATTTGATCATAAACATATTTTTTTGAAAACTGTATTTCATATCAACCAGTGTGGACAGATATTTGAGGGTTCTAAGTTTATTTTTTCAAGCTTCAGAAAGCTCCACAGGCTTAAAAGCTAGGGCTTGCAACTGGCAAAAAAACTTGTGCAAGTTCAGTTTGCTAAGTGTTAGACAATGAATTTAGGAGAGAGAACTTTTAAACCAGTAGTGGCTGAACTTCTGAGGATACGCATTTCTTTGTTTTCACGTGTCCTGGCCTATAACCTCTTAAGTTCAAGTGCTCTGCTTTCTACCTTGATTCCTAGCTCTTCCACCTCTGCAAAATAAAACCTCAGTTACATAATCTCAGTTACCTCTCTTATTTCTTATTAGTTTTCCTTTCTATTACCCAGACTCTCTACTTTCCAAGGCACTCTAACATAGGGATAGAGTTTTTCAAACATCTGTATTAGCATCCATGTCGATTTAGTGAAGCTTCTTTTCCTTCATGACCTTTCACACTGTTAGACACATGGCACCTTGCTCGCCCATTCTCGGAAATCATTACTTTTTTACTCCTGACACACATAAACCATCATAGTTAGATCTCAGGTTTAAATAGATAAGTGATGCCTTATCCCATGGTCTTAAAATCAAGATCCAGACACGTTTAAGGGGAAAGGGATTTTACCTTGGTATTTAATAAGGATTGTTATGGTGCAACACTTTGCCAAGGTGGAATGCACCGAAATGCACACTCACGATAGCTCGTGTGTACAATTTTATAGACTTGACAAATTAGCATATCTAACTAAGATGCTTCAGTGAGAGACTTGAATGAATAGCGTGATATCCCCCCATCCTGAGGTATTTCCCCCTGGATGGACCTAGACTCAACTACAGGATGTGTTCTAGAAGGAACTTTGGTTCCCCAAGATAGCGTAGGGCTTTCCGGCCTTCAGCTGCAAGGCCTTCAGGATGTGTGGTCTTCTGGCCTAATAGAATACCAGAACTATGTGAAGTTATCAAACTTAAGGAATTACAAGCATGCGTGCTGAGAGCACTGAGAATACAGAAGATGGTATATAAAAGAAAAGGCAAAAAAATCATCATGGCAACATAAGCTCTCAGTTGAAAGCCATTGCCCCAGCACATCTATCCCCTGAGAAAGAAAGGAGAATGGAACAGAGCACGTACCAATTTCTAAGGCGTTGTTTAAATCTTCCTGTGTTGAGACAATTTCACACAGACAAGTGTGACTAGCCCTTTGCTGATATAATTTTCCCACTGTGGGAAAGCTTCAAATAAATGCATTAGTGATGTTTACCTATCCATGTAGGAGACAAATCTTTGTGGTAGCTTAAGTGCATAAGTACTGCTTGGGTTTTCAATGGTGGCAAAGGGGATTATTTGTCTGAGTTCACTTCTGGATAATTTTTTTGAACCCACTGAGTGATTTAAAGCAGATTTAACACAGAGGTGGAAATCTGAAAGATACATTACTTCTAGTTTCACAGAAATGAGTGAATGGCTAGTGCTGGGACGGACATCTAATTACTTTCAAGCTGTCACACAACAGTCTTCACTAAGCTGTTTCATTTCTTTGTGGAAAAAGATTCTACAATTTATTTTATTGAATACAAATTTACTGAAGATTTGGTGTATTAAAATTAAATTGATTAATCAATGAAAAGACACATTTCTGTATAAACAAGGCTTCACTACAGCCAGTACTCTAATTGCTGCGACACAGAGAACTGCATCCTGACCTACTGAGGAAGTGAATGAATTTGTACTTTTCTTTAGTGTAGTATTTTAGATTTTTATTCATTCACAGTTTAAGTCTGTTTCTATTTGAAAATAAATTATTGACTTTTGTTTCTCAATATATTTTAATAACATAGGTTTTAAGGGTCCAAACCATGATTTTGAAGTGTTACGAGGAAATAAATTTCTCATTTAAATAGCAGAAGGTTGATATTTAAGTTTGGACCCTGCTTTTAGAATTTCCTAATGGCTATGTTGTTGTACGTCGTGTGATTTTAGCTGATATCTATATATTGAGATACTCAGCATTTCCACTGCACAGTTTGGATAACTTAGGCACATTAATTGAGTTTCTCTATTCCTAACAAGAGATTGACAGTATCTAAACTGCAGCATCTCCCTTTTAGGCACATCTAACTTTTTCAAGATCTAGCTCCAACTGTCTTAAATGAGTAACTCACAGACAAAGACACCAAAACCAATGAAAGAAAACTGAATTTGGAATTTTTTTATTTTTTTTTTTTATCTAGAAAGGAAAATTTATGGTTTGAACAAATTTCTCCACCAGGTCCATGTCCTTCTTATGTTGGGGTCCCCAGAGCAGGATGCTGTACTCCAGGTGGGGTTTCAAAAGAGCGGAGTAGAGCAGAAGAGTCACCTCCCTCAGCCTGCTGGCCATGCTACTTTTAATGCACCCTACAATAAATCTGAATATCTGGGCTGTGAGTGTGCATTCCAGATTTCTAAGACAGTGTTTTTTAACAGTATTATCTGGGTGTATATTTCTTAACAGTATTTTCTGTGTGTATATTTCCAACTAAGTCTAATTACATTTAGGCTTTTTGCAAGTAAATAAAATGTGAAAAAGCACACTCCATGGAAATTAGTGTCAATGAAACATTATTTCATTTTTAATCTTTAATATACAATTTTCAATAAGTTGTTCTCTTATTGTTAGAAAATCATTTTTTGACAATATTAAGACAGCAGATATAACAATACCATAAAAAAATCTGTCCTTGCCTAAATGTTCTTTGTGAATCTTAATCACTTTTGATTGAATTTTCTAGCCGCTTTATAGTCTGCACTCTACCTCCAAATAGCTTACAAATCTGGTTTGGAATGCCTTCCTCTAATTCTCAGGCTGTACTCCATAAAGCCAGTCCTGAGTTTTGAAATCAGCTGCACAGTCCTAGCAAACTCTACAGGAAAATTTGCCCAGTTAGCAGCTACTATCAAAAGTTAAAAAAACAATCTGAAGTAGAGAAATTAGGTCCAAAGGCAGAAGGTGGTGTTAGGGTAAGCAGCAGCATATTGGAGCCGTAAGGGAAACCTAAGAGGATTAGTGTAAATAGCATGTGTGTGCCTGGAGGCAGAAGATATTTTTTTAAAGGTCACCCACAACTAAACATTGCCAGTGGACTTGCAATTGTCAATATATTTTTTTGTTACTTGCATGCTGCTTGGAACTCCATCTATATAAATCTTCATTACCAAAAAAAAGGTAGCCTTTTCACACTTTTCTTTTAGCATTGATTTAGACATTTAAGAGAGTCACAATAAATTACAGTATTCTATAACGGATTAATATAACAGTATAAATGAAGCTGATATACAGTCTTCTCTTCTACATGGCTAAACAACGTAGCTGCTACATAATGCTATGTAACCTAGAATATTATTTGCCATGTCTTTTTAGAGGTTCTTTAACTTTCCTAAGAAATAAAAGCATAATATCTTTGAAAGATTCACAGTAATACATGACCAATCCATTATTTTTTATTAATTTGATAGCATCAGGTTTGGGCACTAGGTATATAATCGCTCTATTGGTTTAGCCTAAATGTCTTAGTTAAAACAGCTCACAAAACCAAACTGAAACCTGAATCCAGTCTAAATTCTGCTACTCTGATATACTGTGTGTTCCAATAAAATAATGGCATTATACTGCGTATGCCTAGAACCAACTCTTGAATTATTTTTCCTAATGATATTATTTAGTGGGAAAGAAATTATAAGTTCCAAAGAAAATTTACCTACTTACTTTGTTCGTGAACTACCTGTGACTTCACTCTATTGTAGGTCTGTAGCCGTAAGAGCCACAGGCTGCAATCCATCAGCTTGGAGGAGTAACTTTTCTTGCTATTGTTTTAGCATTCATGCCATAGAATTAATGAAGTTCACGCAGGGACATTTTTGATTTAAAGAATCTTGCACCATGTTGATAAGTTTAATGGATAGCCCTGACCTTTAAATTATAACATGCATTCAGTAAATCAGCAGATTAATAGGTCATCTAGCAAACATGAGTCCTACCTCCAGTATATAAAGAACAAACATCTAACAAAATCTCATCAGATCATTGGTAAAATATTCCACACTGTACAAATAAAACATTTGTTTATCCTCTTAAAATGTCAAGCTTTATTAACTTGAGGATGTCACCAGCTAAAGTTTCAACACATATGCATGTTAATTTACTGTGATATAAAGGTAAACAAGAGAATGCAACCAATACATCTTGACACAAACTTATAGTCTCAAGTATTGCTGTTCTCAGGGGAATTAATGGCTGAATGTAGTTAAATATTAAGTTCCTCTAGAAGTCCGATGCATGTGCAATATATGAAGCCTGGCTCAATGCAATCTGTACTGTGGGCACACACAGGCAGCATGCTGACTTAAGGGGAAGTTGGGTAAAAGCAACTTCTACTAAATGTACAAATAAAAAGCGACATAAATGAGTTAAAGCTATTGAACACGTTATTTGTTTCTCCTTTTCCTAAAGAGCTTTTTTTTCTCATTGAGCACTGTCTCCTAGTTTTCAGTTCTAATTTCAACACAACATGTAGGAAATCCTATATTATATCAATACATTGATGCAATGTGTATCAATACAGCATCGACAGATAGGTGAAAGTGGCTTTGTGCAAAAGCTGTTTTATATGCAAAGAGTGGCTTCGTTCTTACAAAACAGCAACAACAAATCAGTAAAAGTATGTAAAAACAACCCTAAGAGCCACTAATTTCCACTAGTCCTGTTTCACAGAGAAGAGAAAAGCTGATGAGCTTTCAGCAAATTCTCCCTGTAGGAGCATACTACCATTTACTTTTAGAACCTAGGATTAAGGGAAGTTCTTAGGTAGAGTTAAACTTGGAAGTGGAAAAAGGAAAACAGGAGACTAAATAAGGTCCCATACCACCATTTCCAAAGGGGCAAGGATAGTCTGACATGCTCTTCATGCTGAAAATTTTATTCTACATCTGTGCACATTGGTTGCAATAATAAAGTTAAAAGATACAGAATTAAAACCTGCTGTATCAAGCCTTATTACTTGTTGGAAGTTATTTTCCCCAATATACATCAAAATAGAAGAGCAGAGTTTCTTCTCAAAGGCTAAATATTACGAAAGGATATTTAGTACTGACAACCAGATGTATACCATTTTTATCTCACTGACGTACTACATATGACCAGTGTCCAAAAGGTTTTATCCACCAAATGAAGGTTTCTGTTGTGATTTATAATCTCTGTGAAGAGTATCTACGAAAAGTAAAGGTGGACAAGTATTTTTTGATCTTCAGAGTGTCAGTCCTTTTTTATTTTTACAAAAAGGAGATACTACTTTAATTGTCCCTAATACTATTTAAGAAATAATATATTGCAAAAAACCCCCAAGAAATGCTTCCCTAGGTTTTTGCAGTGATTATATAGCAGTCACTTAAAAAAATGACTATGATCTTTAAATTAGAGATAGATTCAAACTTCATTTTTAGCCAAATATTTCCAGATTTTCATGCATTTTGAATCTTAAGAGTAAAAACCCACACATTTATTGATGCTCATATCATCAGTCTACACTTCTGATGCATTTTATGCTGTTTTAAGGTTAAATAAAATAAAACTTCATTATTATATTGTAGTTATTGCTATAGTTTGACTATTTAGAGCCATTTTCCTAACTCTAATGACCTTTTAATTGGAGATATTTTATAAAACCACCTAGAAAAAAATTTCAATGTATTTTTGAATACGGACTGACTTTCTAGCTGTCAACATTTATTTATTTATTTTTAGTTAATAAATAAAATAAGGATTACTTTTTAATATTCTTATGTTTATTGAGTGAAATTTGCTTCTATATTATTTTCATCCAAATATTCCTATTTTGGTTTCAGCAGGGATAGAATTAATTTTCTTTGTAGTAGCTGATGTAGTGCTGTGCTTTGGATTGAGTATGAGAATAATTATAACATGCTGATGCTTTGGTCGTTGCTAAGTCATGCTCACCCCAAGTTATGGGTTTTCCAGTTTCCTATGCTCTGCCAGTGAGAAGGTGCACAAGAAGCTGGAAGGGAACATTGCCAGGATAACTGACACAAACTGGCCAAAGCGATATTCCATATAAAAAATATCACGACCAGTATATAAACTGGGCAGGGCGTAATTGGTCTAATGGGGCTGATCATTGCTTTGGGATGGGCTGGCATCAGTCATTGGGTGGTGAGCAACTGTATTGTACAACATTTTTGTTTCTTGTTTTTTTCTCCATCGCTAATATTGATGTTGCTATTATTATTATTACCATTATTATCAATGATAATGATCATCATCATAATAATATTCTTATTATCACCATAGTAATATTTTAATGTGTTTCAATTATTGAACTATTCTTATGTGAACACACAGGTTTTACTCTTTTCTGATTCCCCTTCCCATCGCACAGGGGAAGGTGGGTGGGGAATGGGTGAGTGGCTGTGTAGTGCTTAGTTGCTGGCTGGAGCTATAAACACAACAAAAACTCTACTTTGACAACTGTGTAAGACCATATATTCAGAAAACAAACAAACAAAAACCCCACAGTTCTATTTTATTGCATTTCCTCACTAGATCCTTACTACTGTAGGCTGACAGCATCTGCAGAGTCTGTTGAAGGGCAGAGTTCATACCTAGGCTTCATAGGAGAGGTATAATAAAAGGGAATAAAAGGGCAGCATAAGGAATCATGGAACCTGCCTTTACAGAATCATCATCAACTAGCAGCACATGAAACTGCATCACTGTTCAAAGTGGAAGAATGTATGGTTGTCAAGTTCTAGTGACCATCTATTAAAAAAGATGAAAAACTAAAGAAAAAGTGCTTGTTGCCACCTGGAGAAAAGAGGTTTGATAGGTCAAAGGATCTTCTCAGGAGAAGACAAACTTCAGACAGGTTTTGTGGCTGACCAAGAAAAGTGAAAAGGATAATGAATACAGAAAACACACCAGGACTGATTAGAGCAATCCCTTCTGTGCAATAAAAATGAAAGCCCTGATGGGTTTAAAAAAATACATCTGAAAATCAGAAAGAACACTGACAAAATATTGGGAAGAGAGTGATATATGTATATTTCTTTTTTAATATATATTTATATTTCTTTAGACCATTATAAAATGATTTTTTCCATGGAGCTTTGTCTGATTTTCAACTTTATTGTGCTCCTTAAGTAGACTTGTAAACTAGAGGATGTGTGAAGGGGATAGCAGGTTACTTGTGAAAGGACATAAGTTATTTGGAAGTATTGAACATGTGTCTGGTAGGGCAAGCAAATGGTTTTGATTATGGGCTAGATACTCAATTTGGAAAGTTCTGAAAAAGTGCATTTGATTGATTAAGGTTTTGAGGAAAAAATAATGAGGATTAAGGAAAATCAGAACTGGGTTTTACTCAGATCAAGGGAAACCTGAAAACAATGAACCGGATTTTCAGCCCCTGGAGGGAGCATTTAATTAATATTTGAGATAAATTAAAACATGTGACTGTCATTTACAGCTTATTTTTCAAGGGAGTTAATTAATAACAGTCATATAGCTATTGCAAAAATACATTGGGATTATTTTTGTTATTTCTTTTCTATTGTTTAGTGCTCTTATTCATTATCTTTCTCTAAAATAAATATTTAAAATTTTATTTTAATTTTGTTACAAATTATTTTGGTGTGCTAAGCAGCTAAAGAGAAATAAAAAAATCAGACTCTTTTACGGTCTTATTGATTTGGCTTTTTAAAGATTTTCTGCAGCATATTCTGTGACCTAACATCAGAAAATCATGTTGTAATGACGATACTTAGCATTGTGTAATCACTGCTTATGAGTATTAATAGCTGAGATCACAGCTTGACTGTTCCATTTAGCTGTAGTTCCTCATTGCTATTCATTATGAGCTGAAGAGTTACAAGAGGGAGAAGACAGAGAAGAACTAATTTTGTGTGGCTTTTCACCAATATCAGTGGTTAGAAATATTCGATCTCTAAGCATGCTATGTTTCCTACAGTGGGAGAGATACTGCAATGCAGAAATGGGCAAATTACTGCTTGCAAAGAAATGCTACATTTTGAAGCTATCTGGGAACAGTGATGCTTGCTTGAGTTTTACCTGAAAAGGGAAAAAAAAAAATTGCTATTCCTTATATAAGCAGCAGGGTCTTTTTGTACTCAAGAGAATACAGACACAAGAATCAATGAATTAAATAGTGGTGCTTTTAAGAACAATTTTTCAGCTGCTGCTTACACGCAACCTAGGGTGCAGAAGAAAGCAAACCTTAAAATACAAAAGAACCCAACAGCTAGCAACTATTTACTTTTTTTTCCCTTTCTGAATTTCAGTGAAGGGAATGTATACATCCTGTAACTGCCCTGCTAGTCTTATTAAGCTGAATGTGATATATAATTCAGGTGTGGTTTTTTCTCAGTATAGATGAAGAACGTTTTTTTTTACAAATTACATTCAAGGTATTTTAATGAGGAAAGCTTTCTGCTCTAGTCCATATTGAGGCACAGGTTAAAACACTAACAAAACTCCTTCATGTACTTTGGATAAGGCAGCTGTTACTGGCTGTTTTGTTCAGGAAATACAGGCATGGAATCTGATTAAAAATAATTTATTCAGTATCTGATTTTTATGCGATCAAGTATATGAATCTGCATATTTTATTCAAATAGACAGTGACAATTGTGTCTGGATAGACTGAGTTCTCCGTCGCTTAGATTTTTTTTGACGGCAATGCAGAATATTAAGATTAATGTATATATCTATATAGCCACCAGATGTCCCTTTGTCCTTCATCACTATCTATTTGTGCTGAACTATGCAAAATGTTACTGGGCACCTCTCCATGATGTTTTTCACTATGATTACTCTTCAGCATTCGTTTATGCAAAATCCATTTGAAACCATAGCCAGATCTGATTACAATTTTGGAGGTAGAAAAAAAATAAATTACTGAACCTATTTACTCTTAGCTGTTTACAGGTCCTAAATAGTGCCAGTAAGAGCATCTCTATGATTACATATTTTCTACAGATGTTTATGCAAATGGTGTCTCCATGCAGCTTACCATGCCTCCATTTTATTTGTGGTTCTGTAGGACAAATCTTCTGAGACTTTATATCAGTTGTTTAGCATCTTCTGGAAGTAGAGAAGAAATAAAGAATACATCTCAGAAATATGTTCCCCTGGAAACAGGTGCAGAAGAACTTATGTATACTATTTTTTGCATTCATTAGCTCCCCAGAAAGAGATCTTCATATTGGTTGACAAATCCACCTGTAAATTGTCATATGAACAATATGTTTTATTTTTTGAAAAACTGTAAGGTCTTAAATCTGCCCCATCTATTTTTTTTTAATATCTAGTCAGACAGAAAAAAAGGTCAGAAATATTTCCTGTATGGCTGTCATCCAATTCTTAATAATCCAAATCCTTGCTTTAGCAAATGATGGTGAATGTTCAGGTAAATTGAACTGGTTATGCATAAGATTAATAGCTTTATCTGTAAATAAAGTATTATGTATTTTCAACAAGGCTGTTAAAGCTATCAGTACATTTTCTCTCTGATGACTGTGCTTTGACATAACTTACTGATGAATTCATCAGAATTTTGGAGGAATGTCAATGCAACAACTATTTGGTAAGTGCTTTTGGCGTCCAAAATCTCCCTTTTGGAAGCCTCTTCCCTCACTTCCCCGGGTAGCTCTGCGATTCTTCTCTGAGGAGATAATGATGGAGAGTTGAAGACTGTAAATGTGTGTTTTCAGGCAATAATGAAATAGTAAATTGATTATTATTGCTCCAAATAATCAGTAAAGTGATTGTACTTTTAGGAAGGAAAATATGGTTGAGATTTTTTGAAGAGATATGAAATCATGAGTGAAGCAGATTGGTTAGACCAGTGATGACCACTGAAAGTCTTCAGTATTGTTTATTCTCCTTCCATCTTCGGACAATGAAGAAATATGGATGCTGGCATGACAGCAACTGTCTAGCACCTAGAACTATATAGAGAAATTACTCTGACCATTTGTGTCTCAAGCACATGCTCAGGACTGACTGCCTACTTCGAATTAGGGAAATTAACAGTATATACATCCCTTTTCAAATACAGTCTATAACAGTGAATGACAAAGTCTACTGGGGATAAAGAACATAGTTACAATCTGCTCCCAGGAGGAAGCTCAGCAGTTTGCGTGTCTTGATATTTGCCAGTAAGTTTATGAAAACTTGCCTGCATGCTGGTAGAGTTGAAGAACTAGTACTTTTGATTTACTGTCCATCTTGTGGTACAGCCTGCTGCCCACCCTCCCAAAACACTGTGCAGTCATGGTCATCTGTCTGAAATATCCATTTGTCCAGAAACACCTTTCATGGGCTCACAGTCCTTAGCAGATTTTATCTAGTTTCTGGTTGAGGCCTTTTAGTGAATTCAAGACATGTATTCCTAAGGTACTCACACTGCCTAGACAAGCCCAGTTTAAAATGAGGATTCAGCGGTGAAGAGAGAGTTGTATAAAAAAGCTTTTGCATGTGTTAGATGTTTCAAATATTATCACAAAACATACACAGCAACAAGAGAGGTGAGATTCTCAGACTTCCCCAAATAAGATTTTGAATGTGTCCAGCAGGATGTCAAAAAAAATAAACTTTTTTCTGTAATGTGGACATTAAATAAACTGCGGGGTCAATATCGCTCCTAAGTTCTAGATTTTGAAAAGGTAGATGAAAATTCATTATTTCCCACTTCCATACAGAAAACTGGGTGGGGATTTTATACTTTTTACTGGATTATAAAACCTTACTCTAACTTTTCCATTAGAGAGACTGCTCTCTATTCCATATGGGATAACTTCAGTAATGCATTGTTTTTTATAAGAAGAAATAGATTAGTACTTTCAACTTTCTTTTAAAGTTGCTTCCCTAGAGCTAGCAATTCCTCCTTCAGTATTTCAAATGAATCTTTTATAAAAGTTTTATAACCCAGTCTATTTCTCAGCTTTGATTCTACAAAGGTTTCTGTATTGAAATGCTTTCCAAAGTGTCTTTACAGGTCATTTGGATCCAGATTCTTATTTTACTTAAGCCGTTCTCTGAAAAGATAGTGGGAGCTGTTCCAATACTTTTCTGAATTCCAAACCTGCACTTTATCCATTGCATGATTTTCAGAGTCATACAGAGAAAGTTCATATTTTCTCCATTTTCCAATAAATCCCAATCTACCAGATATGAAATAAATAGACATTAGTAGACCTTCTTCGCTCAAGAAGTTGAAATGAGATTTTCAGATTTTGTGTAGGCTGTATTTACATCAGCCTTGTGTTTTATTACATGCGTAAAAAAGCAAATAGAAAGATTCAGACGTCAGTTACATAATGATTTTATTTTGTCTTTGTTACCCAAATCTGTCCTGTTATGGATTTTTTTTCCTTTCAGATATGTAAAAGATTGTAATTAAGCCTTTTATGCCTTCCTTTTGGGTATTGCTCACATCTATCCCTTTAGTAAACAGACTTTATATCCTGATGGAATTTAAGGATCTCATCTCTGTCTGTAGATTTAAGATTTAGTCTTTTTTCATGTTACATGCAGCAATTCATTTTTATTGAGAGTAGCATGAAAAGCCATGAAAGCCACTCAGAAAGTCATTGCTCTTCTGAGAAGTCTAGTTTTCACCTCCTGCTTCTCATGTGGGTTCAGATATATTAATTTAATAGGTATGTATTTACATATGTGCTCCAAGAGGGCAGGATGACCCACCTTCTGACACTGCAAACCTTTATGTTTTCCTCTTTAGTTTATGCTCCCTTGATAGACTGCCTTCCTGCCCTCTCATTTGCAGTATTTCAGTGCTCATTACCCCTTTAGGTCTCATATAATTTTTTTTTTCTCTGTACTGATAACCATTTTTCTTAAACACAATTACCTTTGTGTAATCTTTATTATTCTCCAACCTTTCTGTACAGCTTAACATGTAGACAGTATTTGAAGGCAGCTCAGATTTAACTGATAAGGGACAGCTATTTAATTTCCTTCCTACACTTCAAAGGAGTGCTGTGAATTTAGAAAATATTGGGTGCATGCATATAAACTCACTGCTTGTAATTTCCTCTAATGCCCATCAGAAGGTGATCTGTTTAAGGGTAATCTTTATTTGTATTTCGATATCTTTCTTCTCCCAGACATCATCCTTGTTTTCTAGTCTGGTGCTGGTTTCACACATTTTTTTCATCTCAAGCTTAAATAGCTGATAGAATATTTTCAATTCAAATCAGGAACTGCAAGATTTAGATCTTTCCAGGCACAATTTTAACATAAAAGTGAGAGCTGAAATAGAGTAACACTAAGGAAAAACACTGCATTTAGGCCGTAAAATTGTTTTCCTTTTTCCAGCTGAGTACAAGAAGATAAGGAATTCTTCTGTATCTATTATCTTGTATGTGTATCAGTATGTCACAAGAGGTAGACAAAGCTACCAGTACATGCCCTTTACGCACAGGGCCTTCCCTCTAGGGCATGTCTTCCACCCTCTAAGAGGTCAACCAAACTCACTCGAAAACTATTCACTGTTCGCAGTACAAGTCTATCAGTATAAGTTTGTCACAGAAGGAATTTAAGGATAAGTAGGGATCTAAGACTTGTCTGAAAATTTCAGCTCTATAAAATATAAAGAAATAAGTATTTTTTATTTCCCAAGCCTAAAGGCTTTTGGATAAAGAGACAAGAGAAGGAAAAGTAGAAATAGAATAGAAATACGTACATGGCTGATAAATTGTGTATAACATGCGTAGTCTCTCCAAAAGACAAATGAAGTTACTAAATGTTGGAATTAGTAACAAAGTAATTGTTCAACTTTCTGACTCTGTATATATAATTAATAAGTATAATCCAAACAGCTCATCAACTGGAAAGCAGAACACAAGAGAGCTTGGAAGAAAAGACTGAAGGATTATTTTAATTCAGATAGTTTTAAACACAGTTTATCACAAAGTAATGATGACTGTAGAGATAACCCACATTCTGGTCTGAAGAGCAGGGAAAATAATCAAATTATCTAGATGCAGAAATTGCACAAATATCACAAAATCTACAGATTGTTGTATGCAATCTACATATTGATGTATGCAAGATATCTCGCAAGTAATCTGTATAAAAGTGTAAACATTTTCACACATAAAAGTATGTGCAACAGGATTAAAGCAGAGGGAGATACCGGGTAGGAAAGGATAAATCAGTACGAAAAGTCTGGATATGGAAAACGAAAAACTGCAAGCAGTTAAAACACATAATTACAAAGAAGTGAAATCAACTCTCCATATCAAAAAAAAAAAGAAAAAAAGTTAACATTTGACAAGAGCTGTGACTAGGAATTTAAGTCCAAATTTAATATTATTAGGACATTAGGAGAAATGCAACAAATGAATTAACACCATACAAATGAAAGACTTTGGATGGTTTGGCTGATAGAACTTTCTCTCTTTTTTCAAAGTACTGTCCTGTATGATGATGTGAGTTTTTTGTATTAGTTTTGATTTATTTGTAGTATGGGATCATAGTTTTCTCACTACTTTTAGTGATAATGTATCTGAATTTTGAAAAGAACAAAATAAAAAATTAACAAAACTATAGCATACACACCCATGCTTTTGAAGATGACCATTACGATTCCCTTAGAGTCATACATGTTTTTTGAATGACATGAAAAGAAAGAAATGTAAACCATATTTTCGTAAATTTCTTTCATATGAAACTACTAAAACTGATCATTTAGCAAGGATAGCATAATACTAGTTACACTACAACTTGGTACAGAAATAAATATTTTAATTCTCTGTGACACTTATGTGGATCACAGCTTACATCTCTGTAAGCTAGCTAGATTTTAAACACTCCCTGATGTTCATTTTAGAATGCTTTGAAGTAAATGGTGTCTTTTTCTGCAGTTAAAAAAAGCACTTAAAAATCTGCCTATGCTCTCCACTAAACTTAAATTATTGTGCACTACGAACTGTAAAACTCACGTAGCTTTCTTATGTTCTGCATTTAAAGAAGTAATGCTGTCAAATTGCAGTAGATATGATATTATATTGTAGAACATTAGCAAGTCCAGCAAAAATGCTAGAGATGCTGTAACAGGGAAAAGTTGGAGTTTTTTTTAAATAATGTAGTAGAACAGACCTTTAAATTTCAGTTAGAGGACACTGCGTGGTATATATTTGTTTACTGTTCACTGCTTATAACCTGAAGGTGCACTTAAAGCAGATGCAGGGATACGGGAGTTTAGTTTCCATTAATTTGTGATCTGGGTTGTTGGAATTTCAATGAGCATTTCTGTTCTACACTCCTGAATTCAGAGGGAATAGAAACAAGTTTTACTTATACCTATAGATTCCACTCAACATTTAGGGATATTTTTAGTTATAATTTAGATAATCAGTACCTGCATTAAATATATAAAGAAAATAAGTGTAATTTGACTGCTAAATGTAGTCAGTAATGAACAATAATACTTTTTTAAGTAAAATTATGTTAAGCAGTAACATCAGCTTGTTTCCCCATTAAAGCATTTTCAAGCATCCCTTTAAAATAGCAAACATAGTGAAAATCAAAATATTAAGGTTCTGAAGTTCTCTACTATTAAGCATTTCTGTTGGGACTACTTCTGTGTAGAACTTGTTGAAAGATGGTCACTTTAAAATACTTGTTTAGGACCCTAATCTCTAATTCATATTACCCCACTGTTTTTGCTCTGCATAGGAAAATCATTGTGAACTATTACATTTTCCATACAGTTAAATTAAGTGAAAGTTTATGCTCAAATCAGTTACACTTCCACAGGAAAAGGCTGGTGTAATACTCACTTAATCGTATCACATATGACGTATACCAATGTGAAAAGCAGTGGAGTGTATTTTTTTACTATAATATTATTGTAACACCACTGAATTAATTGCTCTTTTATTTATCAGCAGTGTTAGGAAAACTATGGTATAGCTCAAAGCCATAGTTAGTTCTCTACTCATTATCTAGTGTTACGAAAGTGAAATGTCATTGAATTAAACAATCTGCATTATTTACATTAGTTGTAGAACCAAAGACTTCAATTCACCATAAGTGACCTCTGAAACAAAAGAAAGTTTAAGAAATATAATAAAATGTGCAGATGAAGAATGTGTAACTAGCTTAGAATATAAAGTCTATTTCATTCTTTGAGAACTAAAATTTATTAATTAAAAAAAAAATATCTACCATCCTTCTAATCATGATTTTAAGGCTTGATGTTGCCGCAAAATCTAAGATTCTGCCAAGGTATTTTCCATGATATCTCATAAGAAAATGTATTTTATGTGTTTTAGCAAAGATTTAAAAGCAGTTCAGTGTGTGTTAACTGACTTTATATTTTAGTTTGATACTCAGATTGTACAAAAGACTTCATTTTTTGTATAGCTGGAAAACTAATGTGCATATGTTATCTACATATACATATTTCTGCACACTGGACTTCAGTTATCTATACAAAAAATGTTAGAGGAATGGAGCAGCTCTCCTATGAGGAAAGGCTGAGAGAATTGGAATTGTTCTGCCTGAAGAAGAGAAGGCTTCAGAATAACCTAACTGCAGCCTTCCAGTACCTGAAGGGAGCCTAGAAGAAAGAGAGACATCTTACAAGCACACGTAGTTACAGGGCAAGGGGGAGTGTATTCAAACTGAAGAGTAGGTTTTGATTAGATGTTAGGAAAAAATTCTTTACTGTGAGGGTAGTGAGGCACTGGAACAGGTTGCCGAGACAAGTTGTGGATGTGCCATCCCTAGAAGTGTTCAAGGCCAGCTTCGATGGAACTCTGAGAAACCTTCTCTAGTGGAAGATGTCCCTACCCATGTCACAGGCGTTGGAAATGGATGATCTTTAAGATCCCTTCCAACCGAAGCCATTCTATGATTCTATGAATCTATGGTTCTATTATTCTGTACACATAGAGTCAGGAGAATCAGAAGTATAAATAGCATCATAAACTAGCATCCCTATGTCCTATGGCACAGCTGGATGATATCTTTTTAAGCCATGTGGTTTCCAGCACAAGTTCCAGTAGCCCCTTCAGCAGCAGCTGGCAATCCTGAAAGTCTGACTTTATTTCAGACAGATCTGCACAGGGGTCCTGGATACCAAAGATTATCTCAAATGGTACTAGTGACCTGCTCTATTAAATTGCAGCCCTTTTTTGGTGACTGTTTCTATGTTCAACCTCATCTACACTACTACATCCACACAGACTCTGGTGTGAAGCTAGCGCTGGCTGGAACCAGGTCCAGCCTCTTCTCACAGAGACCACCCCTGCAGCTCCCCTCCACTCCAGTCAAAATCTTGACACAATCACCCATACACTGGGTCACTAAAAGACAATAAAACCAGATAATGCAGGTTTCTTTTCTCATGAGTCACATTTAAGAAGAAAATTACTTAGCCTTTTCAAAAAAATTCCCTGCTTTTCCCTGTATTGCATGGTCTCATGTACGGTAACAGCATACAACAGAAACAACAGAAACAACAGAAAAATAAGTCAGAGAGATTCTACTGGATTGTGCTGTGTTTGTGTGGCCAAGCTTTGGTAACAGGAGGGCTACAGGGATGACATCTGTGAGAAGCTGCCAGCAGCTTCCTCCATGTCCAGGAGAACCAATCCCTGGCAGCTCCAAACACGGACGTGCTGCTGGACAGGGATGGGCCAACTAGAAATGGTGATAACACCTCTGTGATAACATATTTAAGAAGAGGAAAAACAGTTATTGCAGAGAGGTAATTGCAGACAAAGAAGATCAAAGTGAAAATATATGACAGGAACAGCCCTGCAGACACTCCAGTCAGTGAAGAAGGAGCAGACGGAGGTGCTCCACGCACTGTAGTTGATTCCCTTGGAGCCCATGGTGCAGACCACAGTGAAGCAGCTGTGCCCCTGCAGCCCATGGAGAACCGCAGGCATGCAGAGATCCCCCTGCAGCCCGTGGAGGAGACCCGCACCAGAGCAGGTGGATGCCTGAGAGAAGGCAGTGACCTTGTGGGAGCCTTGTGCTGCACCAAGGTCCTGGCAGGGACCTGCAGGCCTATGGAGATGAAACCCTGCTGGAGAAAATTTCCTGTTAGGACCTGTGACCCTGTGGGGGACCCACTCTGGAATAGTCTGTTCTTGAAGGACTGCACCCTGTGGAAGAGTGATCCATGCTGCAGCAGTTCGTGGAGAACTATCTCCTGTGGGAGGGATCCCACACTGGAGAAGGAAAGGACTACTCTCCCTGAGCAGCAGGAGAAACCATGTGTGATGAACCGACTCTAACCTCCATTCCTGTCTCTCTGCGCCGCTGGGGAGGCAGGGGTGGAGCTGAGGAGGAGGGAGAAGGGGGGCTGAAGGTCTGTTTTAACATCTCATTACCCTGCCCTGATTTTGTTAGCAATAATTCAATTAATATCTTTAATTCAAGTCTGTTTTGCCTGTGATTGTATTTGGTGAGTGATTTCTCCCAGTCCTTTTCTCTACTCATTTCCCTTTGCTATATTTTCTCTTCCCTGTCCAGCTGTGAAGGGGAGTGAGAGAGAGGCTTTGATACGTGTCTGGCATCCAGCCAGGGTCAACCCACTACAGAGGTCTAGAAGTACTTATTTTACCAGAGAAAAAGGAGGTGGAATAGATTAGCTTTCAAGTTCTAACAGAACATCCTGTGCTATTGTTTGTATGTATGTATGCACTGTATTTGAAAATATCAGCTCTGTACATGTCTTGCATTATCGTAGTATCTGAAGACCATCTGTTCACAGAAGTGTAAGCTTTGTCTGTGTGCATACAAACCATACAAACTCTGGCTCTCCTTTCCTTAGCTTTTAACCTAAACGTTACTTTTCCTTTCCACAAGCAAGAGGAAATGGATAGATGCTATATAAATTTCTTTAAAATCTGAATTGGGCACAATTTCACACTTGGCACTATTTAAAAAATGAAATTCAAATTTTATGTGTCTGTATTTTGTGGAGGATTTAGATCTCAGGAATGTTTTTAAAATCTCTGTACCAAATTCCTAAGGGAAGTAATATTTTATGAACCTGGATGGATACAAGTTTACCTGATTAATATTGACAAGACACCTCTGAATACACACACAGAACTTTAGATGCTAGTGAAACTTCCAGGCAGAAATTGGAATAATTTAAAAATTTCAGAAAACTGTACTAAAGAATAATTTAAACCAGAAATATTTCATAATTTCTTATTTCTAATTTTTCTCTATTATCCAATTTAGATAC